>MU388324.1:0-93955 GCA_022578535.1 Jackrogersella minutella
GTCAGGCCAGTCCAGTCAGGCTGCTTTTGTTCAATTAGCCAGTCAGGCAGTCAGAAACGTTTAGCCTGCCTGGCCTGGCCTGTTGGAAACGCTGACGTCGCTTGATTGGCATGGGGAGTCCCGAATGCATACGCTATGGAGAAAGCCGGACTTGATGGTTCGGGCTAAGAATAGGGGAGTTGATGTTATTTAAGCGAAGGTATATTTTTATTTCCCTTTGATGATGTCGGTTTTCTTTAACCCATTCATTCATTTGCCCCTTATGCCGCGAATTCACGAGGGGTGTTTGTGTCCATGATCTGAAGATGAGAGAACAACAGTTCGGAAACGCTTGAGCGGCTCTGTTCAACAACGCCTAATATGCCTTGATGTCACCCTGATACGTGGTTAGTGAATCAGATATTGAATTTATTTTATGATTAATGAAAGCGGCGTAAACTTGGTAGCTTGGTTAAGACTCGAATTACCAAAGTCTTCTGTTTACAGACCACATATCGACCGATGAGAGATTACTTGATCAACTCGCATACGTAGGGGGTTAGGGGCAAAGCTGATTATGTAAGGCAGCGAACTTTCAGAGACCTGATCTCCAGAGGACTCAAGGACCTGACGTATTTAGGTAACTATTGATGTAAAGTACTATCACTTTTAACATATAAAATGCAAGATTGATTCAAGGGTTTCAAGTGAGACTGGCATAAAGAGCATATTTCTATGGGATATTTGAGGATTCTTTGTTGAATGGAGGTGACATACCTAGCTTACTAGTAAACCATCATCATCATCCACCGTCCCGTCTTTGTAAGTTACAAGGGCCTTTGCTTATGTAAAATATTATCACTAGTAAAGGTTCTAAACAAAGCTCTTTCTGGTCGCAGATCCATATAGCATAACAGGTCGATTTACAGATATGATTATAGTGGTGAACTGAACCCATAAGCCGTGAGCCATGGCAAGTGACCCCTAAAGGAGTTCGCCGCCATAGCGAGTATAATCAATACCCCGATTTCTTAGCATTGTACAATAATAGATAGCCATAAAGATGCACTGGTTGAAGCATAGTAAAAGAGAAGGCGCGAGCGACGATTCCACGAGAGCTTGGGCACTCGTCTTTGACGAGGAAGACGATAAGAATCCCGACTTGCATTTCCCTCGATATCTATACTTCGCCAAGCAAGAGCCTAGAAAGTGGAATCGTGTCCGGTGGCGGGACATAGTGACCGGTAGCGGTATCGTGGAGATAGGAATGAGATTATACGCCGTCGCCGCCAGGCCGCCGTTAACTCTCGAGCTTGACACCAAGGACTACGCCGTGGCTGACCCTTCCGGCTCCTGTCTTGTCGCCTCAACGGGAACGATTCCCACCCCGCTAAGAACTGTCTATCTTGGTGTTGTTGAACATGAAAGTGTTGAATATGGATGCGCTCTTATCCAGCTCGATCCCGAGTACACCCCCTGTGAGCTGGCAGGGGAAACGATGACTGGGACGGCCCTCGATATCGATCGCTCATGGATAGACGGAAATGCTCTTAGGCCGCAAAGTCCTGTCGATGGACGTTTCTGGCTGCGAACTGTCAAGGATCCGACCAGTGCCTCAGCGCACCAGGATGAGTACATCATCGAGGTGGTAGGAAACCGTCTCACCACTCGAACCGAGAAGTTCAAAGGTGACTTTTCGGTCCGAGCTCAGGACCGCGGAGCCCTTGTGATGAGTGGGGAAAACAGTGCCGTTGGGATTGCCCTCGGACTCATCAGTATGCCAGAAGCGCGGGGCGATCCTGCAGATCAGAAAAAGGCCTTGCGCATCCTCCCATTCGACAAGCTTTTTTGGTGGGATGTCGTGCCTCGTGTCAGCCACCTCAACCCCCATGAACCCATATATCGAGTTTTGGTAGACATAACATTGAAGGGGTGGAGATAGGGAACCTTGGATCCCTGATACGCCTGCTGCTTTGTTGCCTTTTGTCATTTTATATACTATTCCAATCTATTTGCGCCTACCTAAAATCATATAGTGATGGTCTCCTAGGAGACCCCGCAACACTAATCAAATCGATTCTGATGTTATTTCAGGATATGTAGAGGCCCATATGAACATTCCCAAGCAGGCAAGATGGACTATCAAATGCAATCGAGGGCCACCTAAAGCAGGTTTCTTTTCACTTGGTGTCCCCGTGGTGTGGCAAATGCGAACATAGGCTCGATAGCATGGCCAAATGTGATATGTCCCCAAAGCTGCTGCTAATAGTTGAGCTGTGTGAGTGAAACCTGGTTCAGTAAGAACGACAATGCAGATGAGATTGGTTGATAGTAGCAAGCCTCCATATTGGCATAGAATGAGTTTCGCAGCTGCGTTACACCCAGGAAGCTGCTGTTTTGGATTGAAGATGAAAGATAGAGCTGCTGCTGTCTCAATAAGCGCGTGGAAAGCGAACGGTAATTTTGGTAAAATCATTTCGTCGAGTAGAATCAATGGGTTGCCGACGTAGTGTCGCTGATATGGAGAAACACTACAGATGTACGGCGTCTTGAGATATCTTGCGGACCTGATAAGGTGTCTATGAGAATCGATGAAAAGCTTTGATTCACAGGGATTTTTAGCTGCTGAGCAAAGGCCGCGGCCCTGTCCTGTACATCCTACCTTAAAAGGGGTCACAAGTGACAACGCACGTGTAGCATGTGAAGAGACATGCGCGAACTTATGCCCCTTGCATAAGCCCATGCTACCAAACATCGTATGCTGACGCTATTCAGTGATTATCGATTTCACAGAAACTGATGGATGAGTACCTCGGCAAGTTTTTATAAAATTTATTCCGAATTTAGGCAAATATAAGTTCGGGTTCTAATGTGCCGAGTAAGAGTGCTATCGAGTTACCACATGTGCCATCAATTTTGTACGATCGATGGCAGCTGTTGTGATGATTCATGATTTCATCAACGATGGAGCTGGGACCACTATGCTGCGCCGACCATACATATGATGCGGTAGATCGTACAAGTTTGGATGAAAATAGAACCCACCCTCATGCATGAGACTAGGGGTGAAGCTATCTTGTAGTGCCCAGGTGTGTTTTAAGGTCAAAAGTGAATATTAAATGTGTTGCGATTAGAGTTATACCAAAGTACCTACCTGGTAAACATAGGGCTGGAAGCCCCTGGAGGCGAGCCGGGGATAGGCCCTGACCTTAAGGCCTAAAATGGAAGGCTGCAGATGATGGAAGTTAGAATCCAATAAATGGGAAACAGCTAGATACCAATACCTAAAATGTTCGGTTCCTGAGCGGGATCACGCTAATAGCCGCTAAACTTTTAACGTGGACAGGCAGTATTGGAGTTATTAAGTACCCGGTAACGGTTCGCTTCGCTGTTATCACCTGTGTCATAGTCGTTTCACACTCTCGGCCGTCATACCCTGATCAACGACTCCTACCGTGATTGCAACAGTGGCTATGATATATTCATCGTTGAGCACCTGCCCGAAACACCAAGCGCTTTGAACTTTCCTTGTTAGTCTTAATTACTCTGTACCAAGGAGGCGGGTAACAATTGCTTGGCTCCCTCTTCGTTCTTCATTTTTTAACATTCAGATAACCTACCTGACAGTAATAATCGTGGATAAAGGTCTTGGCATCTCATACTTTTATACTTTGACATTTGCTCCTATCAGCTTTTTTGACCAACTAAAGAGACAATTGGGTTCTAAATTCTGAAGTTTTGTCTTATATACAATACAATACAATACAATCACATACTTTCATCACCAGTATTTAATATCATCACCTCGAGAAAGCATCACAAGGCCAAAAACATATAACCTAAGCCGTTCACAAAACCACGCCCACACGGCTCTTCTACACCGCTACCAAATTCATAACCCCTCCCCCCCAAGTCCCTAATCTAAACAACTGGGAATACCGTCGCTCACGTTAAAAGCTTATCTATACGCCTTTAACTTACCAATTAAGACCCATCTCATTTGTGGTCATACATATCACTTGGCTGCTAAGGACGATGGCTTCACCAAACACATTCGGGGAGCTGGGCCTCTCTATCATCGGCTTGGGAGCACAGTATCCTCCATATTTACTCAAGCCAGACGAGGTAAACAAACTGGCCAGCAAGTACTATCCAGATTCCTCTGCGTAGGTAGCCTCTCAATGTCATTGGCTTCATCTGCTGATAAATATCTACTGTAGCATGCAAAAAGTACTTGATATAAATAAGTATACAGGTATCGACACGCGCTCATCTATTGGTACCTCGGATCACCCCGTGGTGAACCAAACAGATCCGCCATCAATAGCGGATCTTCATAAAGTCTTCATATCAGATGGTGTTCCGCTCGCCATTGAGGCTTCGAGGAAAGCTATTGTAGAAGCTGGCATCGATATCTCTGAGATTACTCATATAGTTTCTACTACATGCACCGATAGCGCCAACCCTGGATTTGATCATTTCGTCGCGAAAGGTCTTGGTGTTTCCCACAATGTCGAGAAGGTTCTATTACACGGTGTCGGTTGTGCAGGAGGATTGACGACTCTTCGTACTGCTGCGAACCTAGCTTTGGGCCACTCTATGAGGCGGAAACCTGCTAGGATTTTATGCGTCACCCTTGAAGTGAGCACGACGATGGTCCGAAGTGAATTAAGCAGTATCAATGAGCTGCAAGAAACACGTATTGGGCCCTGCCTTTTTTCTGATTGTGCCTCCGCCTTAATCCTCAGCAATGGGATCGGCCAGCCGACAGCCGAACCGGTTTACGAATTGCTTGGGTGGGAACACAGAATTCTTTCCGATACTGAAGCCGATCTTGGCTTTGACGTAGATCCTGTTGGCTGGAAAGTTGTACTCTCGCCTCGGGTCCCGAAATTAACAACCGATGTACTCAAGCCAAGTTTTCTTGAATTGCTGGAAAGCATTCCGAATCTTCCTGCTGAGTATCGAGAAGCGCGTGATTTTGACTGGGCGATGCACCCGGGAGGTCTCACTATATTAACTGGTGCCGAGAGAGTAATGGGAATCTCACCAGAGCATATGCGCGCCAGCTACGATAGATATATGAATCACGGGAACTCGAGCTCGGCAACCATTTTCAGTGTGATGGACCGGTTACGGAGTAAAGATATGGATGCGATAGCCCCCGATGGCCGGGCTCGAGATTATGTGGTCGGGTGTGCGTTCGGCCCAGGAATCGCCGTTGAGATGATGTTGCTCAAACGCAACATGGGACGCCTAGGAATACAAACTCCTCCCGAGACCGACAGTGAGGCGAGTAGGAGTGATGCCGATGAAGATGTCGACTGGACAAGTCTGGAATCTTCAATCCCAGGCACACCTGGATCCGCAGATATCCAAGGGGAACACAGGCCAACGTTGAGCGATGAAATATTTGTCAACGAAGCCCTTGCGAACGTTGAGTTGGATTAAACGGGGATAAATGTTAGACCAGCATATAATATCAAAATATACCCAAGACGCATTGTTGAATAGTTCTTATAAACACCAATTTTCTTCTATACAGTTTGAAAGGGATTGCAATTTATACCATAAACTATCTTTTTCAAGTTAACATTCCAAAGTCGTATATGATTATTTTGAAGGTCAACTGCGGGGCTTCTTTTCTCAGCTTCCCGGGCGGGTTAGCACAGTCAGCACAGCACGATACAACCCTATCACCGCCAAATGATAAGAAATTGGAGACCTCTTGGCCGCTGGAATATAGACATTGAGATAAAAGCACAATGTCCGAAGTCATGCAATGTCAATGACTTACTTTTCCAATGAGGCCGTGCCGCTTATGAGGTTTCGGGTTCTCATTCCTTCGGTCCTGCTTCTGATGACTACGATGGCGTATCTTTATGGAATCAGGTTCAGTTCTCTTTTCCTCTGGCTGTCGGTGTCAAGCGTCGCCAGAGGCGCGAGCGATACGGGTAATTCGCCTGGCCTACCAATGGTCATTAATACGTGGGGAGGCCCGTTCACCGCAGCGACGGATGCGGCGTACCTATCTCTGCAGAAGCCCGAGACATCGGCCCTCGACGCGGTCGAGCTTGGCTGTTCAACCTGCGAGGCCAACCAATGCGACGGAAGTGTAGGCTACGGTGGCTCCCCTGACGAGAATTGCGAAGTGAGATGAAGACATAACCTGTTTAGTTCATTCTCTTGCTACATGAGCGTGGACCTAACTCATTCCCAGACAACCCTCGACGCAATGATAATGGACGGCGCAACTATGAAATCTGGCGCCGTCGCCGCCCTTCGACGCGTCAAGGAGGCCATCTCCGTCGCACGCGCTGTGCTAGAGCACACCACGCACACGCTACTAGCCGGGGACTTTGCAACGGATTTCGCCGTGCAAAACGGGTTCACCGCGCAGAACCTAACCACAGAGGCCTCGGCCGCATCGTGCGAGCAATGGAGGGCCACAAACTGCCAACCGAACTACCGCATCAACGTCACGCCCGACCCGGCTTCTGCGTGCGGCCCGTACCAGCCCCTAGCGCTGAATTCTAGCGACCAGGCGGCGTATGCGGAGAGCCTACAATCGCGCGGGAAGCCCGAGGGCTACGACACTATTTCCATGATCGCGATAAGCGCCCAGGGCGCCATGGCCGCGGGGACTTCGACGAACGGCGCTGGTCGCAAGATCCCCGGACGCGTCGGCGACGGCCCCATTACTGGCAGCGGATCGTACGCCGATGGCGAGGTGGGCGGGTGCGGAGCCACCGGGGACGGGGATATCATGATGCGGTTCCTGCCGTGCTATCAAGCCGTCGAGAACCTGCGGCGCGGCATGAGCCCCGGACAGGCTGCCGAGGATGCGGTGCGGAGGATGGTGAGGAAGTATCCGGAGGTGCAGAGCGGGATCGTGGTTGTGAATAATAAGGGCGAGCATGGCGGAGCTGGATCGGGCTGGACTTTTACGTATGCGTATCGTGGGGGCGCGATGAATGGGACGGCTGTGGTGAGTGTGCCGCCTGTAAACGGCGCTGTAGCGGATTTGTGAGCCGATCTGTCAAATTTGATTTTTTTTGAGTATATCGTGAGGTCTTATAAATCGAACCTAACGACATGATCTTTTCCTAGCGGTGTTTATGAAGCATCAAGGCAAGGCAAGATTTTTTTTTTGAATATCATGCATTGCTTACCTGCTCTTGGCTATGCTAACATTGTACATACGTTATCCTAACCCCCCTTTTCACAACAATCTTCGTTGGATCCAAAAGCCTTCTACCAATATGCACGCTAATCATTAGACAAGACCTTTTCATCTCTCATCACCCATCACCCTTTTCCCTTCCCTTCCCTTCCCATCCCCTGAACCCCCGCCTACGCCTATACACCAACCTCAGCATCCCCCTTCAAATACAGCCCTCTCAACTCCCGCTTCCACTCCTCCAGTGTAATCCACCTCTTCCCCCCACCCGTCCCGTCAGGCAGCGGTACACAGTTCTTCGGCATGCCCTCGTACTCCCTCGCGTCCCACTTCGGCAGCTCGATGAAGGCGTGGTCCTTCCTGCACCTGACCCCCTTCTTCTGCATCTCATCTCGGAGCAGCAGCGCGTGGCACTCCGCGTCGAACTGCGTCGCGCCCAGGCAGTCCGCGCACGTGTACAGCGGCTCGCCCATCACCGTCCACTGCCGGTAGCACCCGTCGCAGGAGACGAAGGCGACGGGCTGGAGGGGGCCGTCGTGCACCGAGGCCGAGTCGCGGTCTAGGTGTGGGGGCGTCCCGGGCTTCAGGGGTGGCGTTACGGAGCCGTTGTGGCTGCGTTTCCTCTCCAGGGGTTTGGCCGCGGAGCCGTTTGCATTCGTCGGTTCCGGGGAGGCGGTGTTGTGCTCCCCACCGGCGGATTTGGCGACGAAGTCCTCCCACTTCGCAACGGCATCGCGCTGCGCGATGTTGCGCAAAGTCCACGCGATGCGCGTGTTCTTGGCGTCGCCGATCGTCGTCAGCAGCCACGCCAGCAGCCAGTACGCCGAGTCGTCGTTCTCCTCGTCGCCGTCGGAGAGCAGCTCGATGCTCTCGCGCACGATGCGCTCGATCCAGTCCCGCGCTAGCTTGCTCTCGCTCTGCCGCTTGTGGTGGTACCGGATCAGGCAGCACACCGCCATGATGTTCGTCCAGATGTCCGGCCCGTTCTCGTCCGGCTCCGGCAGCAGCTTCGCGATGAGGGTTCCGTAGGAGTCCACCTTCTCCGCGGATAGGTTCGGCTGGAACGCTTTTTCTAGGTACGTCCTCGCGAGCGTGTTCGTCATCTCGTCGATGGCGTGCCGGGATAGGCTGTCGCTGCGGTGTAGCTTGATGTCGTCAAGGGCCGCCTCTTGGATGTTGATGACCTTGTCCTGCTGCGCGCCGTCCGCGGCGCTGTCGAGCGTCTTTGCGAACCCGTCTCGCAGGAGGAACAGGAGGTCGTGCGCTTCCTGCTGGATTCCCATGTCGATGGCCATTGTGAAGAACGCCTCGATCACGTCCCAGCGCTTGGTCTCGTCTGCGGCTTGGGCGAGGATGTTGACGTCCTCGTCGGAGTTTACTATCGCGACCACGAATTGGTTGACCAGCTCGTCGAAGAATGCGGCCCACGTCTCGCTGGTGCTGTTCAGGGTTTCGACGAACGCGATGAGCTCGGCCCATGCACCGCTGGCTTGGTACCGCTTGAGCACCTTGGTGTAGTCCTTGAAATGCACGTAGTCGTACTGAAGACTTTCCCGGTGTCTTTGCGCGGCCAGTTGGCGGTCTGTACCTATATCCCATAGGCGATCGCCCAGGTCCAGGGTGATACGTGCTAACAGCGACGAGTTGGCATGGTCCCGAATCCATGCTTCGTTGTGGCTGCGAAGCTCGTCGATATCTTTCTTGGCCTGGGAGAGTAGCCTCACGGCTTCATCGACGCTGGTGTTCGGTTGCTTCGACAGGAAATGGCACGCGTGCCAATTCTTGGGGTTGAGGTCGACGGCCTTTTGTGCACGGGCTTGATAGATCTTGGTCGCGTCTGTTTCGGTATGGCATAATTGGAACGTGATGAGTGCGCCGTGGATCTCCCAGCTCGACTCTTGCTCCGGCGTGTTGTCCGTCTTCTCAAGTATTGATGCTGCCCAGGTCTCGATTTTTTGCAACGTCTCTAGGTGGAACTCTCTGCCTTCGAACTCTTGGAAGGCGGCTGAATTTACGTCTTTATAAGGGGGTGGATCACTGGGCATCTGAGAGGACTTCTTTGGGTTGAGCTGGGTTAAAATGTTAGAACAAGTCTTGTGGCATAATATTAGTACTTTGATCGTTGAACTTACTCGTGATAAGTACCCGCGAATGAACCAGCACGCGCACCAGAAATGGCGAGGTGTAAACTCTATACGACGGAACAGATGAGTTGCCATGTGTTTGGCCGCAAATGAAAGCAGTGCTTCGTGTAAGTTGGTCGAGGGTGACTTCACAGCTTCAACAAGTGAGATGCCGGGTTCGGTCGTTATGTACTTGGTCACCGAAGAATCACGTAGCCAGCGAGAGACCTCCTGAACTCCAGACATGGAATAAAGCCACTCAGATCGGGCTTCGCGCAAGTCGATGTATTCATCCCAGTCCCAGTTGCTCAAACTCACGTTCAGATCGTAAGGCCAGAACATAGAATCGACTCCACATTCCTCTGTAAATAGTTTGACGAGGAGCGGGCCAACTTCCCCTTTTAACTCGCGATCGGCAGCTGAGAGATCGACCTCTTGCAAGTGGTCTAGTAGCCAGTACATTGCATACCGATGGAGGCCCTTGTTGTTCCGTAGCTCTTCCTCCGTTAGTATGATCAAGCAAGTAAGGGCGATCTTGATGTCGGCGTTGTCAGGATCGAGACTGATGTACTCCTTCTGCCTTGCGCCGAGCTTCGTATCGAAGAACTGCTCGAACTCGAGCCGCGAGTATAGATCAGGGGGACACACATTATTGAGGAAGTGTCGAACGATGGAAATCTCTGACTCCTGGATAATCTGCGGGCCCGACGTAGTTACTTGGCGCCCGGCATCTCGTTCTACACCCTTTGACGGGAGTCGATCCTTAATCTCAGAAGACCGCCAATCGACTAGGCCCGAATCCGTAATGCCGAATATGGGGTACTTCTCAGCGAGCTTCTGGGGGAAGGGTAGTAGTGATATAGTCATAGTTATTGGTTCAGCTTCAGCTTCTTGGGAGGTAGTCTCGACGTCTTCATTGCCCGTCTTTCGCCTTGTTAGCGGTAATGTGGGAGCACGGTATTGCATCACGGAGCTTCTCCGATGCTTTACAGATAAGAGGGCTTCCATCATGTCGACCGGGAAAAAGCGCCGGCCAGACTCAATCCACTGTATGATCTCGTTGATCTCTTGGATCTCCTTGATGGTGCGTGTGTTGTTCAGCCGCCGAATCTCAACGTCAATTTGGTCAGCTCGAGTCTTGTCGGCCTCCGCAAGCACCTCGTATATATCGTCGACAAGATCAACTTTTGTCAGGGCGTTAAGACTTGTGTTCAGCTTAAAGTAGTCGCCAGCACACTTATATCGCAATGTCTCCAAAATCTTGCTTCGCCACTCAGCAATACCAGGGCGACTCGGATCTTTGAGAATAGGCATATTGTCCATCCGGTAGGTGATGTACTTGTCAATGTCATCGGCATTGTGATCAGATATTGGAATAGTACTAAATTTGATGGCATCTGCTTCATCAAGCCACTCTGAGATCATTTGCGGCCGGGCAGTCAGGAAGATACGGATTTTCTTATTGTCAGACACGGAAGTCAGCCTCTGGAGAAGCGGAAGAAACTCTTTTTCAACCCCGTCGATGAATAGAAAGAAGGTGGTGTCCGGGTTCATGCGCTCCTTGTTGTTGATGAATAATTGCTGCCAGAGATCGACCAGGCCGTCAAAGTCAGAAGACCGTTCAAGGATTTGGAACACGGATTTGGTCATGGCTTCATAAGCCGTCGAGATCTGCCAGAGTAATGTCCGGGAAACAACCTCTAACAAACTGCTCGGGTTGTCATCATCAGATTTCCTCTTCTCCCCCTCCATGAAGAAATAGGCCGTGACGGCCCGGGACGTAGGGCCAGCTCGATTCATCTTCCTGAGATATCTGAGAGTGTTTGCCATCATCGACGTCTTCCCTGAGCCATTTCTACCCCCTAAAACCAAGACTGGCTTGGGTGGGATGGATGATCTTGACCATTCTACGAAGTCCTCGTGGTCTATGATCCACTTGCCAGTCTCCTCGACCAACGTATTCTTGCGAGCGTCGTAGGCTCTTTGCCAACTCAGAACCGGCTCCCCATCGTTATCTAACGAAGTTGGGGGAAATCCCAGTGCCTTAGCGATGGTCGTACGCCACTTTTTGGCGTCTTGTTCTTTCTTCTGCTCCTTCTGGCCGTCAAGCATTAACTTGATGTCCCCGGCACTGTCGCTCACAAGCTTGTATGTCTGAGCATTCACTAAGAGGGACTCCTTGGTATTGAGCTTATCCATCATGCTAAGCAAGTCACAGATGCCGTTGTCGTTTAGGAACAGCTGCTTCGTGAAGGCGAGAAACTTGTTATGCTTCTTGCGCAACCTGATGGTGCGGTCGCAAATCTCAACAAACAGCCGGAGATTCTGAACAGCAACACGCGTGAGCCTCGCGTCCATGCGTCCTTGATAGGATTCGAGACGCTCGAGGAATTCGGTGCATTTTTCGAGAAGCTCAGCGAGGTTTTCGAATATGCCTTCGTATCCTTGCCATGCTTGTATGACGAATGTAAGTGCATTATAGCACATACCCGCCGGAGCGAAGACCTATACCGACTTTTAGCAAGTTATGAACGAGAACCTATAACTCGACGAAGAACAATATTGTGAACCCACCACCACCACTTATCGGAACACTTACCGTTGAGGCACCTTCGGCGACTATCCCCCCCACAGTGTTTATACATTGTAATGTCCTGCCCACGACGTGTTTGAACGCGCCGAACTTCTCAGACTTCTTCTTGTTTGAATTTTGCACGTTGTCGATATATAGGAGCACGGCATTGATATCAAGTGTCGTTTGAACCTTCTTCGGGTCTCCGCCGGCTAACTCGACGACTTTGCTGTGAACTTCCTTCCAGATCGCGTCTATTTCCTTTTGATCGGATACATCCGATCCTTTCTCGTTAGTGGATCCGGAACTTAAGGTGGTGCTTGACGTTGACAACGTCGGCGGCGCCATTTCAGCGCGTGTTGTCTCGGTTAGGGGCGTGGCAATCTGCTTGTCTTATTCAACACAGGTGGTTTATCTTTTCAATAGCAAAATTTTGTAGTCATTATTATGTTGTCCTGTTCATTATTCTTAACTTGCTCTAGTTCAAACCACGGTGAGATCGAAACCCTTTTAATGATTAGTTCCCATGCGGCTCATGTTTAGCCATATCCATAGACTTCCAACGCAGTCAGCTCAGCTGAGCCAGCCACCTCCAATTCCGTAAAATCGCCGTTGGATCCTAGCAGTGAGCCCGTGGTCCATATTTAGACGACAGCGATGATTGGAACACTGGCAGGGTTTATGCATTGCCCCTGTACTGCCTACGCTGCATAGAGAAGGATTCTGCCCCACGGGACCACATCTATGGGTCGATCCAGGCGCGTCTAACTGACGGCACACTGACCGCGCAGCTTTGAAGGGCTGAACTCTGACGCAACGGTCCCCTGAAAGAATCCCTTCAAACAGACGATGAAGTAGATAGGATCAAGTTGGTATTCCCCTTGCTTCTTGCCGAGAAAAGTTGTCTTGTACTTGTGAATATCCTCAGCAAGGATCGTATCCCGCAGATGTGGAAACGTTCACAGTCGGAAAAGAGCAGCTGATGAAACCCAACCGGGCTATTTGCCACCCCTGAACTCGGATTGCGGCAACGGCTGAACAATTCGAACAATGAAGCTATCATGCAGCTTTCTGGGGTACCTACGTACATTAGCGTTCGTCGAATTCCCGCTCGAGGACGATGCCACATAATTTCCAAGTCTCGCACTGATGCTAAATACGTAATAAGTTATACTTCTGTGATCAATCGCTATGCACATCTATTAAACTATTTCCGTACGCTCATGCGTATCCAAATCAACATTTACTCTGGAATTGTTATTCAAAGCCGTGATAATGTATAGGATTATTCAACTCAGATTAACATTGGGATAATATGTATAATACCTACATAATACTTACATCGTAGTATGTATCACCGACGTCTTCAACAAACAGATACTCACTCAGTAGATTTTAGGAAATATATGTAGGTAGTGTAACCATTCAAGTCGATGGCGATCGATATATTTGCCATTACGGCCAATGGGCTCACTCTTCAATGTCGCACTCGACCCAATCTGGATGACTGATTCGACGACCTTCAGCTGAAAGTTGCTTATTCTCCAACCATTCAGCTTCACCAACCCTCATCCTTTTCAATCGGCAACTCCAAAAGTGGACAGATATGGCTTCGCTGTCAAGTTCAATATTGAAAGCGAGCAGTTACTTTTTCTTTTTTGGTAGTTCAACTTCATTTTCTAATTGTCACTTATGCAACTTTAATAACACCCATAAACACATAATCGTGGCCTGAAGCTGCTTTCATTCGCTTGTTGTATACCGAAGCTATGGACCTGCAAGATTAAGCGCTGTGAAGAATCAACCAACAGCCATTCCTCATAATCAATACCGACCAATTGCGACCAGAAAGCGATCACCTCCCTTCATCCATTTAGCACTGGATCACAGGAACGTTGCCCGGGGCGTTGTACGGCTTGCCGCCGTTGTCGGGCTGGCCAGTCAGGCCGTAGATGTTGACAACGATGCTCTGGTCGTTCTTCTGGTAGGCGCCGGGGAAGCTGACGGTCGACGTGGGCTCGAAGGTGCCGCTGCCGCCGACCTTGAGCTGGGCGCAGGACATGTAGAACTGCGCGCCGTTGGCCATCTTCGCGGAGTGGAGCGCCAGGATTTCGACGCGCATGAGGTAGTCGCCGGGCGCGATGCACTGCGGCAGCTCGAACTTGACCCAGCCCTGGTTCGCGATCATGTGGTCCACTCCCCACTGCTTGCTCGACGTGTCGAACGTGTCCTCCCAGATCTTGAACCACTTGAGCCCCGTCTTGCTCGCCGTCGCCGCGTTGTCTACCTTCGCCAGCCAGGCCGTGACCGGGCCCTTGTGCGACTTCGCGATCGGGTTGTCGGGGTCGTTGGGGATCTGAGCGCCGCCGATGATGTGCCCGAAGAACGCTCCAAGGTTGTCTCCCGGGTTGACGCTGATGACCTTGTCCGAAGTGGTGCCTTGCTTCTGGCAGATGATGTCTATGTCGTTGAGTTCAGCACTTTCTTCACAATATTATGGGGGGCCCCTCGAATATTCTAGGTCCCAGATATTCTTACCTTGCGAGGTCACATCGTACACGGGCATGTTGTCATTGGGGGCGCGAAGACCGACCAGCGAGCCTTGCTTTTGGTCATTGACTGAAACTTCCTACTGCATCGTGAGCTATCGGTTCTCTCGAGTTTTCTACTGCAAGGCTTACTTGAAAGATACAGTGGGCCTCAGCCGTCAAGGCAAATGCCGCAGCCGCGATCAGAGAGAACTTCATCTTGTCGAACAGTTGAAGACAGGACTCGATGTAATCTGTTTGGGTGACCAGGTTTGGTATATCACTTTGCGCTCCCAAGGTTCCATCGCTCATGTATATATAGATGACAGCGCCTTACCAATGCATCATTATAAGTCAGTATATGCCGAAAAGCATAGAGCAGGGACGAGCCATGCCGATAGTAATGGTCCTCACATCTCTATTCCCATAATGCAGCAGGACGCCTGAACCTTTACCAAGGCGAGCACACCGCAATCCAGAAATTCTCCGGGGTAAATTAGACCACGGTTCAACTCTCTACAGATATTAGACGAGGCCTCTCTATGGTCTAGTACTCCCGGTGGGACATGGGGTAATATAGCCGGTAAAGCCAGAGTTCATATACAAACTACACCTGATTGGCCATAGGTCAATTGGTGTATAGATGTAAAGGTTCCGAGCTTTGAATCTCAGAAGAAACAGGAACCGATTGGAAAATGAGTATGGGGAAATTTAATCTACCTACACAGAAAATCCGGGGTGCATCGACAGAGGACGGGGCAATAGTCCTACGTTCCGGTCGCCAAGTGAGTTCGCCAGACCATCTGACAGGTTGAAGGTGAAAAGACGACGATATGATGCATTCCATATAAATGGTAGTGGCGCGGCAAGCACATCGCGTCGTTGAGCTAGGCTGTCATAATACAATTGAACACTACATTTGATAAATATCTATAGGAGAAAGGGCCGATTATATTTGGAATTCAAGTTCCTCGACCTCCCCTGAACTGATATGATCCTGCTGGCACCAAGGCCGGATCATCCAACACTGCAGAATATTCCGAGACCTTGACTAAACTGATACTAATCCTATTCATAAGCGCCTTAGAAGCCAGAAAACATATAACACAAGCAAAATCATGATCAGATTCATCAGGTATTAAGGAGCTATCTCAAGCACCAACTACCCATATCCACCACCATAGGGTCATGGGCAAACCTATAACAGGGTAACATCTTGTTTTCAAAGTCAACAACACATAGGTGCCTAACTACCTGGGTACCTAGGGTATCATTATTTACTACTTAGCTGAGATGATGAAAATGCGCAGTAGCTGACATCGGTATCTAACATAATCTTCTCTCAGCGCACAATCTCTTAAATAACGAGGAAGAGCAAACGGCTTTATAAATACACAGATATTATCAAGCGCTAATTGCAGGTTCATTACCTATAGTCACTGCGATAATACATAAGTAGCCCACGAACGATGTAAATTTGGCGCATAGTGAACCTACTTAACTTCGCCTAGAAGCACCGACGACATAAACCCTTCCCCCCCTTATTGCCTTTTTGACGTTGCCGATACCCGAACATCGGACAATGCCCTATATGAAGCCGATAACCGACTACATATTGGCTCTTTTATGAATGGTACAAGTGCAATGGATTAAAATATCAAAGTCATGCTCAAAGTTCCTGGATTGATACGAGAAGTCAAACTCACTTTTGTCGAATGGTTCAGTCAGACTCTGCGACTACCATTAGTACCTACCTATGAACGGAAATTGCAAGATTTTTTTTTCATTTAGACTTAGCTCTCCGCGTCATGATACCGTTATTGCTTACTGTGAATCTGTTGAAGTTAGGTTCTGATTTGATGCATTCTCATTAGTTCATGATGAAGGGGAAGCAAAGTAAGGGAAGAGGCATATTGCCGCCCTTGCGCGCCCCTGTCTCTTGCTGATGTATACTTATAAAGTTACCAAGCAGTTATACCAAACTTTGAATGAATTCATGTTTGCTATATCAGGGGGTTATCCGCATGGTACGGATTAGTTTCCACCTCTTCATTGGCGCTAGCAATTGAGTATTAACCAACCGACAAGTGGTAATGACTATACTGACTAGACTAAGGTCGTGATAACCTGTTAGACTTTCCGAGATCTTTGAGCTTCGGCGAGAGCCAGAGATTATGATCTTGAACGAAAAGAGTTACGGGAATACTACAACTCCTATATATGGGGTAGATACAGCTTACGTATGAGATGGAATGATGTATTGCTCTTTGGATGATATCAAATCAAGGCCTTTTGTAAAGCTTGGTATCTCTCAGCTTAATGAGGTAAATCGATATAACCGCGGTTATCCACTGACAAGGTCTCAAACATGCTTGGCTGTCGTTGCGGCCTGAATATTTCTAGATCGCGAATTAAACCCACCCTATCGCTTAGCTGGTAAAGGTAAGCTGCATGTTTCGCGTTCGTTTATCGACGTTGTGGCTGAAGATCTACAGACATTGGTCCTTGACGATCGATGTGACGCGATATTTCCGATTTTAGAGGTTGGTTTCGGACTTAATGGGTCATAACTTCAATGGGAATGGCTCGTGATCCTATTAGCCGGTGTGCGTAAACGCTATACACGTACGCTTTCGGAAGACTTTGCGATCCTTGTTCGAGAATTTCTCGTCAGGCTTAGCGTCGCTATAACGGCCCAGGTCTTGGACTAGCCATGTCTCAGGGCTGAAAATCAATCCTTGAAGCTTATTTTTACTTGCATCCTAGATATTGTATTGGAGCTTGGCCGTAATGCGGCTGTGACTTGTGGGGATCTTATTCGTTCTCTCGTTCTAGAAATCATGTGTAATCAAATCCTTCGAGATGAATGAATAATCCTGCATACCTGAACTCTCCAATATCTTTAGTAACATGAGTCATGATGAAGACTACTAACAGCTCTGTACAGAAGCATCTAAATGACTTCAATAAGAAGAAAAAGTTATGAAGAGCTTCGCCTTTCGTCGACTGAATAATTACGTAGTAGGCTAGGAAGCCAATCTTCCCAGCGATTTGTTCGCTCTGCAGTCGGTGATCGTCACTGGCTACAGTTTGGTTTCGGCTCCTTTAAGAGCCGTGCTCTGACCCCAGCTTCCTCGTCGATTCAATGCTACGCTAGACTAATAGTAGATAATGGTCATATTGCCTAGGTAGTACCCTATGTGCATACATACCTACATACATTAGGTAGTAAGATAGTGAATTATTCGCACGAAAAAAGTCGAAGCTCGTGGAGCTGGCGGAGCTAAATTCTGCTAAGGGAAGCTGGACATAATGCTGCCAAATCAGTTCTCTGACTTCTGGGAACTCGGATCCGGTGGGGACATCGTCGTTAGTCTGGGTGTCAGGGATGGAACAAGGGGTCTCTCTCTCGCTGGGTTCGGTTCGGTTCCAATGAGAGGAGTGGTAAATACAACGGTAATAATAATAATTCTTTGGAGTTGTTCTCGTTTTCGTATTTGAGTATACGTACCGTACATCTCGTTACCTTGTCCCAGGGTGCATGTTATATCCTAGGAAGGTATCATTGGCCGCCCGGAAACTACATAGTCCATCGCCTGCCCACTGTCTTTGTGACCTCATCTGTCGTTCAGTAAAGCTGCCCCTACAGACCTACATACCTCAATTTAACAGTAGCAGTTCGCCATGGGCGCGATCGCAACAATACTCGAGGAGCGAGGACCCGTCTTGGTGTCCGTCGCCGTGATCCTGACTACCGTATTCATCGCCACTTTACTGTTCGGAGGTAACGATAATAACTCCAATATACCACTGGTCGGTGGCGAGTATGGCAGTGCCGAGAAGCGCAGGAAGGCATTCATCACGAATGGCTATGACTTTTACAAGAAAGGATACGACTTATTCAGGACCAAGGCATTCAGGTTGACTGGACTAGATGGTATGCATATGTTGCTTCGTGGCGGATAAAACTCAGGCGGCTAATCTTGTTGAGCAGGAGACCGTATTATATTGCCCCGGACGCTCATGGAGGAAGTGAGACAGCTTCCGGATGATATTATCGACATCAACAAGGCCTTCGATATTGTACGATTCATCTATGTCCTCGAGTGGTGATTTTAGACAAAGTGCTAATGCGATACGCAGATCAACGAGCAAAAGCATCTCGGCATGGGTGATAAGCGGTTAACGGAATTTCTCATTCACATCATCCGAGGCGACCTGACTCGTAGTTTAGGTAAGTTATTCATAGTTCTGCATTACACATTAGATTGGCCTACGTATATAGATCTAACCGAACTACCTTAAAGTGCGCATCAACACCAGACTCTCGGCGGAGACAGAGCGCACGATCCACGAGGAGCTGCCGCCGTGCGAGGACTGGACGCCCGCGGTTGTCTACCAGACGATGCTGCGGATGGTAGCGACCATCTCGGGCGCCATCTTCATCGGGCCGGAGCTGTGCCGGTCCGACGACTACCTGAAGGCCAGCATCGGGTACACGCTGGACTTCATCAACGCGGTGAGCAAGCTTAAGCAGTGGCGGGGCCAGTGGAGGTGGCTGGGCCGGTACTTCACGCCCGAGGTCGACAAGCTGTTCACGGAGCGCAAGAAGGCGCATGCTTTCCTCCGCCCCGTCATCGAGCAGCGCCGCGCCGCCATGGCTGCCGGTCGCGAGCTGCCCGACGATACTCTGCAGTGGATGTTGAACAAGGTCGATGAGTTTGGCTTGAGCGATGATAAGCTCGCGGAGACGCAGCTGAACTTGAGCATGGCTGCTATTCACACCACGACATTAACGGTTACTATGATGTAAGACCTTTTCTACCGAACTAAGTACTGTGTGGAAGAAGCTTACACTAACACCACGTCCTCAGCCTCTACGATCTCGTAGTCAGACCCGACGTGATTGAAGAGGTGCGGAAAGAAGTCAGGACGGTCCTTGCCGCGAACAACGGCGTCATGACGAGCCACGCGCTCTTCGAGATGAAGCTGCTAGACAGCGTCATGAAGGAGTCCCAACGAGTAAACCCAGGAAGCATGGTCCGATTCCAGCGCTACGTCGCTAAGCCCGTGACCCTGAGCGACGGCACCCACCTGCCGGCCGGCTACATGCTCGAGACGCCTCACGCCTTGACCGTCCAGGACCCCGAAGTGTACCGAAACCCGGAGGTTAGATAGCCTCACACCACCCCCCCCTTACCCTGAAGAGCCAAGACTTTTCATTCTGACGCTACATTAGGAATTTAACCCCCGACGATTCCTGGACCTGCGGAACGGCACATCGGAGGACCTGCTCGGGTACAAGAACAAGGAGCAGCACCAGTTCGTGACGGTGACGAAGGACTTCATGCACTTCGGGTACGGGCGGCACTCGTGCCCGGGGCGGTTCTTCGCCGCCAACGAGATCAAGCTGATCCTCGCGCGCATCCTGCTCGACTACGACATGCGCATGCCCGACGGCCTCACCGAGCGGTACGCTAATATGAAGATGGGCACCGACGCTTTCCCGGACCCGACGAAGGAGATATTGTTTAAGCGGGTGAAGACGGATACGTAAATGGGGGGGGATATATGTACATATGTTGGAAGTAATGGTTGTTGATACAATTGTATACCCGTGCCATGTTGTATACGAATACCAATACATATTTCATAATATTGAAACATTATCGTCGTCTCAAGTGATACTGGACGTAAAGTACCTAGGTTCGCGGATAAATTTCTAGAACCTCGCCTCCGTAACGGTGAAGATCGCATTCAATCATACACATTACATCTTCAATGAACAACATCAAGGCTTCCACCGCCAACCCGGGTGTTTCCACTCAAGACTCTCGATCTCGGTCTGCGTCAGGCCCTCGAGCTCCTTGCCAGTATCCAGCTGCTCGCGCTTCTTATTATCCGCATTCATCCAGAGCAGCGCCGCGGTCGCGATGATAAGCAGCATGCTGGCCGCGGCCAGGTTCAGGCCGTTGCCGATGGGGTAGTCGGGGCCGTCCCAGCTGAGGTAGGACCAGGTGGCAACCAGACCGCCGACGTTGCCCAACATCATGTTGGTGGCCAGGCTCATGGAGCGCGCGGAGTCGCTGATGACCTGGGCCGAGACCTGGGCGTTGACCAGCGAGCCCACGGCGAAGGTGCTGATGGCCGTGAAGAAGGTGGCCGCGTACCGCACCTTGGGGTCCGTGCTCGCGAGGAACATGATGTACCCCATCATCGTCAGCGGCGCCGTCATGATGATGAAGATCTGTCGCCGGTCGGTGCGCCAGCTCCACAGCGGGATGAGCACTTCGAAGACGGCGCCGACGACGTACGGCGGTACCGTGTACAGCTGCTTCTGGATCGTGCTGTAGTTTGGGTAGATGCTGGCTACGATGGTAGGCGCGAAGACGGCTAGACCTTGGACGGTGATGCTGTGGTATCTCGGGTTAGTGATTTTGCTTCAACGAGAAGAAAAATTTGTGATAATTATAAAAAGCTCTTCATAAATAGGGATGGGAAGTGCGTACTTGTTAAATAAGAAGATGAAAGCCGTCGATATCACAGCCGGGTTCCAGAAGCCCAGCCAGACCTTCTTGCGACCGGTCTTGTCCAGCACCTTAGTTTGTGACAGGAGTTCCGACTTGACGCGGGCGACGGCTAGCGTCTTTTCCTCCTCTGTAAGCCAGCGCGCCGTCTCGGGGCGGTCGGTCAGTGTGACGAAGGCGATCAACGAAAGCCCCATCGTGATGATCCCCTCGATTAAGAAAACCATGCGCCAAGCGCGGACCTCACCGATGTTGGATAGGCTTAGGATACTATAATGAATCTGGGTTAGCCGTTACTGGTGTTATGTTTTAGTAGAGTTTGAAAAATTCCAATATTGCTAAATATTTCAAGAAAAGGGGAGGGAAAAGGAGATCTGGCGAGTTTACGAACCCCGACGCAAGCAATCCCCCAAATGCCCCAGCCAGCGGGGCCATAACAACGAACAGCGAGATCCGGAAGACCAGTTCGGAGCGGCGGTACCATCGCGAAAGATAATACGAAATTCCAGGCATCATGCCGGCCTCGAAGGCGCCGAGTAGGAAACGCACACCACAGGCCGCCGACAGGTTATGAACAAATGCCATCCCTAGAGAGCAGACGCCGAAGCTGAAGGAGAGGAAGGGAATAAACCATCCCGGACCGATCAACTTGCAGGCCATGTTGCTCGGGACTTCGAACACGATGTAGGAGACGAAGAAGATGGAGAGGAGCATGTTATAATCGTTGCCCGACATGCCTAGATCGGCTTCGAGCCCGGCCAATCTCGCATTGCCTGGCTTTAGTTAATATGAATGAAGCAAATGCGATATATCATTGGAATATAGGACAATGACATACCAATATTCGAGCGGTCGATGAAGCAGAACAGGTACAAGAGAGACACCGTAGGCACCACCGCCAGGTCTATCTTATTCCTTAACTTCCTCTCAGCCAACCGGTCGAATTCGATGATAGGCGCGCCATGACTATGACGAATTGAGATCTACTTAGTACGTGTTTCATACCTAGCAAGTTGTAAGGACGCCTCACCTATCCGTAGCCGCGAATCCCTCCTCGGCAGCGAGATGAACATCTTTCTCGATGCGTTGCTCATGAGTCGAGGACACTGGACGATTCTCTTTCCCGTCGGAAGAATTTTTCATTTCGTCGATAGTCACCATATTGACCTCGCTTTTCATCTGGTTGGAATTGATCGGTAGTGAAAGAGAAGGTCTTTTGAACTGGCACTAAAGAGCGGTGGGAGCGGGAGGGTAGTCTTAATAAGGCTGCAAGGGAGGAGGTCGAGATTGCAGTCACGGGTAGCTGCGGGTTCATTTATCAAAGCTTTACATCTGCACTAGATGGCGCCCGGTAGTCATATGTAACTTGGGCATCCCGGATTGGTTATTTGTGGCTTCTTATGACCGAGACATATATGGATACAAGTCGGCGTGCATAACCTCGAATCAGTTATGTAAGTTGGCTGTATCCTGATACATACTTGATAGGCCGCGCAATCATCTTCTGCATTCGACCTTGGTCCTTTGTAAGTAATTACATACTCATACTCCGGTACTTCACAAAAGCTTAGATAGCATAAATGCTACATAGAAAGGAACGCGGGGAAGCATGCGGCCGGAGCTACCGCGGACTTGGGGATGATTCCCCTCGTTACTGTCGAATCAGTAGAAGGAAATCGCATATCGACAACCGTTTTTGTGTACGGTAACCTTGACAACGGCCAGGGATAACGTAGCATAGTAGCAACCGGGGAACAGAGTAGTACCGAGGAGTCCTCGAGGGTAACCTCAACGTTTTATCATACGGAATATTTTTCTGCATGTATCGTTGTCGTGCATGAAACAAGCTCGTACGCAGCAAACATCACATGTATTGAGTCGTAGGTAGATAGCGGGCGAGTGGAAGGGTTCGATATAGGTAGGTAGGTATCTTTTCATAATGTTTGATTGCATGATCCGGCGACCTGCATTTGAGATTTCTTAGCTCATCGCGGCCCGTCGATGCCAAGCTTAGTGGCTCAAGGATCTTGCCTGATCTAAGTTCCCCACGATATATTGTTGCTTGTTGCTTGGCAAGGGTCCTAACTCAGCAGCTCGATATACCTCCCATACCTAGATATGTATTCGAAGAAAGTCGTCCTAAAAACTCTCCTAGTCTGTTCCGGGGAAAATGTGCCTATGCGACAAGTCTTAACTCTTCGGTAGTCATGATCGGTAAAAAGTCTCCGCTCTTCCCCACGACAGCGTCGTAGCCGTAATGCATAGGTAGGTAGTCCACAACCAGGGTTATGGAAGTAGTTCGGTTCGAATCAAGCAGCATTCGCGTCTTAGTCGCAAAACAGGCGGTCGCTCTTAAATCTAGAACCGCACCGAGTCCTCCCAAATGGATCTCCTAGGATGTCTCATCCTGAATCCCATTCCGAGCTTAGCGTCGGATCTCATCCTGATTGGATGATGTAGAAATATATTGCTTTCCCAGGCTTGTCGAAAGCATGCATTGTCATCCAATAGCAATATTGCAATCTTGTAAACCTTCCAAAGCTCAATATTCATCTTCTGTAGCGATGATCTTGAAATAACAAGTATGAGTGCAGAGTACTCCAAAAGACTTCCCTCCCAATATGATTCGATAAGTAGTCAGCGCTCCAAGCCAGCAGCAGCGTCCACGATCATGAAGCCCCGGTAGCATCATAGCAAATATCGTCCAACCCAACAATAGGTTCAAACGTAGCCGCCGTGAACACCACAGCCGCATCCGCGGGATCCATCGAGCCCCCAGAACCAAGCTTCTGGGTCTTCCTCGCCTTGGCCTCCTTCTCCTTGGGCTCCCACTCCAGGATCTCGATCTGGGGGTACCTTCTCATCCAGTGGACGATCCACTGCTTGCCGAGCTTGCGGTCGGAGCCCTGGTTCCGCAGCACGCGGCCGGCGAGGCCGAACAGCTCATCTTTAGTCGGCGGGCACCCGAGCGCGGCCTGCGCGGTGGCCCAGTCGGCCAGCAGGCTCTCCTGGCGCAGCGTCAGGCGGGACATCTCGCCGCGCAGGTCCTTGGGGGCGCGGCCGCGGGTGCGGGAGTTGAGGTGGCTGGGCGGGACGCCGAAGCGGCGCGCGGCCTCGCCGGTCTTGTCGCCGCCCCGCACGGCCGCCATCGCGTTCGCCATGTCCGTCTCCGTCCACTGGTACCGCGTCCGCTGCTTGTTCTCCTCGTCCGACTTGCGCGGCGGCGGCCGGGGCCTCCGGTCCCCGAGGTTCTCCGCCAGCGTCGTCTTCGGCACGTTGAACCGCACGGAGGCTTGGCGCAGCGAGAGGCCTTCCTCCGTGATGGCTTGTTCGGCCCGAGCCATGTCGTCCTCGGTGTAGGAGCGATACTTGGCGCCTTTGCGGGGGCGGCTCTGGGGGGTTGGGGGTGCTACTACAAAGAGCGGTATTTGCATGTCTGCAGTATCTGATAGATCCATGGCTGGTATCTCTTCATCGAATATTACCCCTTTAATATCCTAAGAGTCAAGACTCAAGTCAGCCAAATGTTGTGATGATGGATGAGAAGTGTCCCAATTTCAGGATGGTAATTGTGGAGAGAATGTTGGGAGGTGCGGGGACCAATTTACTCATATCGTTGGCTGGGAAAAGTCCGGACACGTGCAACTCCGTAAGTGCCTACCGTCTTATAATCTCTAGGTATTCTTCCCAAACCCCTGAGTTTGTTAGCATACCAGGGACTTCACTCTGATGATTCAATGATATACCTAGGTAAATCTTTATATAAAATAGGGATAAAATCCTTCTGGACATCGTGCGAGTTTGTGATGTTTTTATTTATTATTTACTCAACGCTGTATACTTGAGCAGTTGATGGAACATTATTCCCACTAGCATCAACTCCATCTACTCGTCCTTTCACAACGCCCTTCCCCAGGATTGTCCTGACTACCGAGTCAGGCACATCTTTGAGGTTCACTAGCCACTACTGTAGACTAGGATATCTCATTGAGGTCGAACGTGGACCGGAGAGCCTCTCTTCGGCTATCACCAACTCTTAATAGACTAGTATATTTGACGACCTAACCAGCTGGCTCTTCACGACACGCCTGCCGCCTTGCCCAGAGTACCAGACCCGCGGCTGCTGAATATACCCATGATCCCGAAGCCGACGTAAAACAGCATCAACGGGTATGCCACTAGAGCCCTCATCTGCATCATCCGTCCCACGGCGCAAAACATGCCGCTCGCGCTCGTTGTGCACCAGACGATCGCCGCACTAGTTAGGATGTAGCCCAGCGGGCCATCCATCGGCACGGCGATGCCCACAAGACTCGTCATGACTAACGGGAGAAGACAGTACCCCAACACACTTGCGCTCCTCGCAAATGTCAAGTTGCTGTTTAAGTGCCCCTTGGAATCGTCCCTGCCACCTACGGTCGGATCGCCTGGGTAACCTGGTGTAGATGGGTATGCCGGTGTCGCAGGTGACGTGGCACTAGGGCCGTCGGGAGACATTAGCGATAAAATTGTATGTAGCGCGATCGAACCCATCAGTGCCAGCCCATAGATGTATCCGAAGTGCACTTTGCCGCTGAAGAGCAAAAAGGTACCGAACAAGAGGAAGAAGAGGATGGGACCACCGAGGTCTGAGTCGTCCATGATATGTTGATCTATACGTCCGAAGGGGTTAAGAACTGCTAGGGTCTGGATAATAATTAGCACTGCGGTGCGTAGATGGAAACCAAGCTAGCTGGCGAGAAAGCTTACCTTCATCTGGATGTGTTCAAAGTTGACCCCTAGCTCTTCTAGTAACGGCGGTTCTCCGTCATATCCTTCTGTCGAGAAAGCTGCAAGCCAACCCGTCCGTAGGCCACCTTGTTCGCCCATCCTGCCACTCACGCCCGGCGCAGGACCAAAACCTCCATATCCACCAGGTCCAGTAGGCGTAGGCGCGCCATACCCGTATGATTGCGCTGCGGCTGTTTGGCCTGGAACTCCAGGAGAATATGACGAAGGGTAGAACTGGAGGTTTTGCGCAGCTGCTGCGCCGCCGACGAACTGATTTGGAGGGGGCGCACCGTAGTATTGCGACATGTTTCTGGGCCGGGAGTTGAAGCAGCTCTAGACTTGCAAGGGCCGAAATCGTGTAGATTCAGCAGTGAGTAGAATAGAATAGAGTAGTAAAATCAAAGTGCAAAGTTTTTTCTTTCTGTATTAGGTGTAAAATATCGAAAGGTTTGTAAGAAAATGGCTGTAGATGGTAAATTAGGGGTATGTAGGATGATGAATGTTATCATAGAAGATTGTATTGTTTTTGTAAATAATTAAGGTTTGAATCTGTCTTCACCGATGTGGCACCGCGAAGCTTGGTCAGGTACGATCTACGTAACCTCAAGGGCTCTCTTTCTTTCTGTTGCAAGCCACCTGGCAGCCTATCAGTTTACCCTTGTGCTGTGGCTAGTGAGAAATTGTGGCGATGTGGCAACCCCCACCAGACTTTTTGCACAATGCCGGAACGCCGGAACACCGATTCCGACTTAGACTTGTAATCGCCCCATTATCGCGATAATTTTCTAGGTGTGACGACTTCTTTTCCCTCTTGACATAATCGACAGCGAAACCCCTCGTTGTCTTTAGTCACCAGTTCTGACTTACTGCTCTAGATACAGTCTGAGCATAAAGGTTTCTGTCGCGTGCTTTATTCCTCCACGCCGTTTAAGCCACTCAGATGGTACGTTTGAGAGAATCGGTCAATACGCCACAAACGTTTTTGCTAACAATTCGGCCAGGCGCACCGCATTATAACGCAGATTGTCCTCGTAGGTAGCCGAGTTCTCGGTCGCGCCTTTACCGAAGCCTACAAGCAAGCGCAAGCATCATCCAATTATGCCCGAGCACAAGCCAAGATAAACCCGAATGCGGCCTCAGCCCGAGCGAGCATCTCCAGCAGCATGACCCTAGACGAGGCATGCAAGATCCTAAACGTCAAGCCTCCGCAAGGAGGACAGGCCAACATGGAGGACGTCATGTCACGGTTCAAGAAGCTCTTCGATCAGAACGATCCACAAAAGGGAGGTAGTTTCTACCTGCAGAGCAAGATTCTAAGAGCGAGGGAACGGATAGAGGCAGAGATCAAACCTGCTATGGAGAAGGCTGCGCAAGAAGCGGAAATAAAAGAAGGATGGAAGCCGAAGGTGTATAAGGACCGGTAGTGCTTCAATTTTCCCGGGTGAAATCAAAAATCGAAGTCGAGCATGGGGTGAGTGTCGCCGAAGGCACCGATCACCCATTATACCCAAGAATATATCAGGGGAAAAGCATCTTCACTCGAATGGCATGGCCTGGCGTTATCAAGGAGTTTTTTGCGCATTAATGGACCCGTCTGCTCTTAGTCGGGATTAAAAGAGACGAGACTATGTGTACTACTGCAATTATTGTATACTACCAGTCAAAAAGGAACGAGGGCGTGGAGTATATTGCGTCGTATTACTTGGGCGCTTGCTAGGCTCTCTGGCCGATGAAGACGAAAATATCACATCTGTTTACTGATGTCTCTCATCGTCTCACAAGTCTCGGCTTATCTCGTGAGAATATACGAAGTACATATGCACGAAGCAACATTCATGTCACGTTAGCAAGGACAAGCGGACTACAAATTAATCGAACGCCTATAATGTTCAAACACTAGGAAAGGTGACATTAACATATCAACAGGTACCTGAACATATCATCAATTCTTTCTCTGCCATATATCCATACAAGAGTCCATTTTTAAGTACCTAAGTCAACTTATCCTGACTATTGGACTTTGAATCTAAGCAGTTGCCCCTTTCTGATGCAACCATGCTTGAATAGAGGAGCCCAAGCCCAGGTCCTCGAAGGCAAAATCGGAAACTCGAATGTGAGTTCGAATGTTGTCTAGATACAATTCCGACGTCACCTCAAGTCCGTCCTTGTCGGCGTCAAGGAAACAGATGAGCAGCAGTTGTCGAAGCCAGGTGATTCTTTCATGCCTTTTGCATCGATGCCTTGCACATTCTAGCCATATTGGATGGATATAAGATCCATCGTTAGTTGGGCTGTCATCTAGAAGGGATACTCTTTTCACAGCTCGAAATATTTCTTCTTTTTTCCCGAGAGATGAGCCAAGGAGCTGATGATCAGGGATACTGACGCTGTTCATTTGAGCCGCTAACCAGGGGCGGCTGCGGAATAATTGGACAATTGAAGTTCGAGATGATGAGCCTAATGGTGGGGATATGAAGGCAATTGCTGCTAGGAATTCTGTGATCTCTGGTCGAAGTTTTGCCGGCAGTCGGTCTAAAGATCGTTCATACAACTGCAATAGCGAAAGGGAGTTAGAGATGCCCAGATTCAGAACTTCGCTGCGAGTTTCCCAATCGCGGTCGTCCAATAGGCTGATCACTCCATGAGCGACGGTAGGGTGGCTGTCTGAACACAGTAACTTGGGTTTATGCCGTATATAATGTGCCAAAGCTAACATCGTCGCTGGATGGTTGCAGGAAATAGCAGCGATACGTTGTACCTGTTGATCGGTGATAGCGATGCCTTCTCCAAGTCCCCGCCTTATGAGGATTTGTGACTCTTGTTCCGTTAACCTTGGGACCAGGACGGGTACCGCCTTGAGTTCGGGAGTTTCACTTAACGTTGGATCTCTAGTCGAGAAGACTAAGCATTTGCTCATGCTTGGAAGAGATTTCTGAATCATGCTGAGGTCCCCGAGCCCGTCAATATCGTCGAATATGAAGATAGCGTCAGCATTTTCTTCACAGTCTAGCCACTGCTTGATTGCTTCTATTCGGCTAGCCGGATCAAGAGATTCCCAAATCTTATGAGCTTCTTGGTACTTAGTATATCGATGCAGTAGGGAATCGTGGCCAATCTTGAAAGAGAGGCCAATATATGAGTCTTGGAGCTGTTTTGGATCAGATGCGTGTAGCAGAAACACATTCTGGTGATCTTTGTGTCTTCTTGCAACTTCGTAGGCTATTTCGGTTTTGCTAGAACTCTTTATTAGCGTTTGTTGTTGCACTTTCAGCCATTTGTTGACTGGGCAGTTTTACCCAATGCCACCGGCACCAGGGAGGCACACGAATCTTCTTCTAAGCACCGTCTCTTGTGGGTTTAGCAGAGCGTCATCTATTTCTCTGATGACATCCGCCCGACCTACGAGCTGGCTCGGACTGCGAAGCTCTTGATGGCCAAGGTAAAAATGTCTTCTGTGCGAAGGCAGAGGGGTTTTACTCGGTTCAAGCGAAGCATCTCCAAGTTGTTCAACTTCAACCTGTAATTTCACGACAGTATATTAGCAACTTGATAGCATCTTCCTTATCCTGCTGACTGGTCATACATACAGTGTCTTTGTTAGCGAACTGCTCTCTCCTTAGTCGTCTGAGTAGCTCTTTTTTTATGTCGCCCAATCTTTCTTCGACTGTTCGAAATGAGTTCTCAGTAGAACTCGAGAATTTGCAGATAGTATGGTGATTCGTTCTTGGTACCTTCTCTGCAGCGTGATTGAGAAACCCAGCTGAAGGGAGGCTTACAACCTCAATATCAGGTCCAGAGCGGAATACTGCAGTCTTGTCGGCTTCGCAGAGACACCTCACAGCTGGTGTTATATCCATCTCATTCCATGTCTTCATTACCTCAGACATAGATAGATTGAATGTTTCGAGATTGTCGAGATAGTCGAGAATAGTCAGGTCTATTTGTACGTTTACTACAACTTGGACAAGGCGGGACCAGAAGCGGTGCAAGCCACTAAATTCTGTTCCATAGTAAGGTGTACTGAGAAAAAGCAGGCCACATTGATCTAGAACTATTGGTACGTCGGCAAACGTTCTTGGTAGACTTTGGAATCGACTCATGGCAAGTCGCGAAACCAGACCTCCCATAGAATGACAAACGATAATAAGGGGTCGGCTCCGCAAACCACCCCTAATTCGTTTCAGTTGCATTAACAGGCTGTCAGCATAATCTCTGTCGGTGACATTCCCTTTGCCTAGGAGGACTGCAGAATATCCAAAAATCATTATCCGGCTTGTCCTAAAGGTTTCGATTTTCGGGAGGAGGTCTCGCAACCACATCGTCCTGCTCTCTTCAGAATACCATGTGTCAAAGGCATTTCCGTTAAGTCCATGGACAGCACATATACTGGGAGGTATTCGTAGTCAGTGTGCGTCATAAGATATATGGATTCGACACTTACTCTAGATCGGTGTCTTTCGGTTCATGAATGACAGTCATTCCTAAGAAGCTGCTGTCACTATTCTCCCATTCTATCGGCAGACTATTGAGAGTCTTGACTTCTCTCGAAAAAGTGACATTTAGTTTACCCCTGCTGGGGAAGCTGATCGTGGCAACTAAATTGTTGGTCTCTTGTGGCGCGAGAGTAACTCTCAACTGAGAGTCTGTTAGCTTGATAGATCACATATAGTCTACATTAGATAGTCGAGGAAAGTGACGGTCTCACCTCTCTTACTTCTTTTTCATCCAGTCCCGCTATCACTCTTACAGCCATCCTTATGTCATCCACTGTTACAGATTTCTCGTCTTTCCTCCTCACATTACACAAGCGAATAGCAAATTTAGAGCGAGACATGATTAAAAATTGCAAGATGTAGGAGTGACCAGAAAATATCGCTTACCTTAGGGATATCTATCAGGTAGTTATATAGGTGTAGTAATACAAGCGCTCTAAAGTTGTGATCTCGGATATCTCCGCATCAACGCTATTTATCTATAGGATCTCCGTGGACACGTCAACGTACATCATCTAAGTGAGACAGGCTGTGCCCCTTTTTTCAGCTTTTGTGCAACACAGGCTTATTTTATTCCTACAACCCTATCCCCCGTCCCCATTTCCCAACCCATTTGTATAGGTCCTTAAATCGGACTCTATCACGATGCTTCCCGCAATCCTGACAGACGGGCTCGGTATGCCATTGAAGCTCCTTCTACAGGATGGCACACAACTAGGAAATATCTCTACGGAGTTATGCTTGAGGCTTGCCTGTGTTCACACAGGGCGTTTGCCAGCTTTCTTGTTTTCTCAAGTTTTACAATACGAACAGACGAGAGGTCCTAATATATATGCGTCGCCTATCATCTTCCCGAGTGTATTCCTTCCTAACGACCTCACAATTCACATACCTGTGCTTGCAGAGTATCTCCACCCGGACGAAGGAACGCAGGAGTATCTTATTGTCCCAGAAAATGAGCTTAATGAACTCTTGAGGGAAAGGATAATTGTTATCGATGAAGATGATTGCTTGTCCTATATTACGCTATCTCCCTCCTGGCATTGCATGATACGTCAGCGTTGTGGGAATGCTGCCCTTTTGGATGCAGCCTGGCGTGTGACAGCCCTGTTAGGGCGAAAGCTTCCAGACCCCTATAGCCATCCTCTCCAAGTCAACTTGGCTGCCAATTGCAAGGAAGTACTCGACACTACGATCTTACCAATTCTAAGTGCCTCTGGCCCACCGAAAGATATGTTTGATGAATCATCCGATGCTTCGTTGTAGGTTCTATTTTGTGTCTAGTTTTATCCGACTATCAAATGTACTGATCACGCCTACTTTAGATGTTGTTTGGCACGCTTGTCCTTTTATAGTCTACTCTGCAACATCCTGCCATTGGAAATCCATTTCGACAGTCCCTCTCATCCATTCACAGGTTTCTGTCAGTTCATCAAGCAAATCTCCAGCCTCCTCGAATGTGGAACGGATCTCTCCAAGAATAACCAGAATATCCCCAGAGAGTTGATTCAACTCATGACACAGATGAACCCGAAATTGGAAGAGATAGCAGTTTTCTGTCTCTCCGCAGCGTGGCCCAACTTTGATTCCACGTCCCATGCTCTACTGCAGGAACAAGTACATATGTGGACCCCGAAGTCTTCTAGTTGGCACATTTCGGAAACACTACGAGTTATGATCGATGAGGCTCTTTGGGATGATCCATCGATAATTGGAAAAGGCTATTCCGCAGGGTTTGCTGCTTCTGTAGCCAGCTTACTCAAAGCCCTTGATAAGCCAGTTGGCGCTGCGTGGTTGCTGGAAACTGCCCTCGAAGGAAGCGTGGAGCTTTTCAGCACTCCCCTTGCTGCCGAGTTAGTGAAATGTCTCCACGCTATTGGCGACGATGCTAAAGCAATTGAAATCGGGGAGAAAACACTTGAAAAACTTGTTGAAGTTCCTGGAGTACTCCCAGCAGAGCCCTTTGTTAGAATTGCCCTCGCGGATGTTCACATGGGTATCGGGAACTACACACGTGCAATGGAGCTCTTGAAGCCAATTCTCTGTATCCGCAAGGTGTCTGTTCGTCTCAAAATGCTCGCTTCATTGAGGCTTAATAAAGCCAAGCGAAGAACCGAAGACGAACTAGATATGTCAATACTTGGACCGAAGAGTTCACTAAAATACGTTTTTCAACACCTCGACACTGCAAGTCGCCCTCTGAAGTTAGTTTGTTTGTCGGAACTGTTGGCGACGTTGAATGAGCTATGCACTTATAATGCACCACAAGTAAGAGCAGCAACACTTCCGAATCTAGCTTGGAGAAGGCTCAGTGACGACCGAGATCGGTCGTTAAGGTCAGACTGGAGACTCGAGATTCTTGGGTCAATCCTCCAAGTTCAAGATCGAAATGATTCAAATATTGAGCTGTCCATAGGACATCCATGCTTTCCCGCCATTGTAGCCAGGTTCTACAAGAGGATCGAAACCGACAAACTCGGCGGACTGCGAGGCAAAAACCTCAACACGAAGACTGAGTTTCTACCACGGATTCGAATCACTGAATATTTCAATCATGAAGATTTTCTCAACGGTATATTGGAACTTGTGTCATTGGAACACGGAAATCCTATACGAATAGTTATTAAAGAGAGATACGCCATGGCCACATGTATCTTGCTACTATTGAGACGATGGGATCTACTCCTACTTTTTACCTCAAGAGAGGACCTCCAGGACCGGCATCTGCCTCTACTCACAAGACCAACATACACACCATTCGATGACCTAGAGTTCTGGAAGCAATTTTATGAAATCCAGTGGAGATTTTGTGTCAGACCCTTGGCACGTGGTGAAGAGACGATGATGCCGCCTGAATATATCGTTCCAATCCACCACGATCGATATCTAGGAGCAGATACGTGTGCAGTAATCGAGAAGGCCACGGTTCACAGGGACTATATTGAACGTGGTTCACTCGTCTGTGTCTTGAAAACCTTCACGTCTTCTCATGCGAAAGATTCGTATGCAGCCGAACTGCGACTGTTCCGACGCATTCTGAGACGAAAGAAATACCCTGAATATATTATTGGGTTCCTTGGATCTGTTCAATCCGGCAATACGTTTGCTTTACTTCTCGAGTATGTAAACAAGGGCGATTTGGAATCTTATATGCGGCAGGTGTCCTCACCAACTTCTGAGATCGGAATTGAAAGTCTTTGGCTCGGAATACTCCAGCTAGGCCGTGCATCAGAATATTTGCGTACCATCTGTCACGACGAGCAGGACACGGAAATCAGGTTTGTATTCCTGGTCATATAGGAGGAATGAGCTAACGACCCAATAAGATGGTATCAAAATATTAAACCAAGCAGTATTTTGGTCTCACAACAATCCGATCGCCTTCTGTTCAAGTTTGCTAACTTTGGTGTTATTGATTTTAACACGAGAAACTCAAAGGTTGAAGATATATTGAACTGGAATAAACCAAGTTCGTTGATTTATAGTAGGTGGGAAATGCGATATATGGTAGAAGAATCTTCGAAAGTTAATGCCTATCTTCTAGGACCACCGGAGATCTTCTCAGCAGGCACACTTGCCATCAACGCCAAAGATATGCTTAACCAATCGGCAGACGTTTGGTCTCTCGGCTGTGTGTACAGCGAGATCGCAATATGGTCAGCGTTTGGATATCCGAAGCTCGAGCACTATCGATGTGCACGTGAACGAGAAGACATTCCCGAATTTGTTTGCAGAGGAAGTTTTCACGATGGTTATGAGTCCCTTCTCTCAGTTGCTGCATTTCATGCCGAGGCCAGCGAGGATTCTACATTTAACGCACCCAAGCTGGTGATCCCCTTGATCAGGAACATGCTGTTACCAAGGGCAAGTCGCCCTTCACTTCGCCGAGTAGTAGCAGAATCTTCAGAAATAGAGCGTCAGCTCCTAAAGGTAACAAACCGTCGCAGAACCCCCCAACGCTTGCCTACGTAGCTAGATAGACGAGTGTTCAAGTAAGGGAAACATTTTATACTTGATGCCGTTTCCAATAGACTTTGCCAATCAGTAGAAACTAGGTGTGTTTAGAATGGATATTGAGTTATTGTGATATTTATTACGCATTGAATGACATGTATCGCTTGTCCAAGAGCAATATCGAAATGTGTTTTCACAGGCACTGATCGAAAGGATGCTAATACAGATGCTCGTCAATCTCGGAACCCCTTAGATGTTTCATGCAATCACATCATCCACGTATAAAATCATCAGTCTTTTGCCGCAGTGTCCTCGCCAGCAGCAATCTTAGCTCCATACTCAATAAAGTTCTCGATACCCTTCGGGACTCCATTCCACTGAAGACCCTGCTCATCCATCAGCCGGGCGCGATGCTTCATAGACCTCTTCCACGAAGGCAGCTCGATCATGCCGCGTGCCCTTCCACACCTCGTCCCACGACTGCAGAAGCGTCTCGCTAAGCCGGAAGTTCCACAGTACCCAGGCCATGTCGGCAAACGTAATCTTGTCGCCGACGAGCCACTGCGTGTCCGCGGGATTAACGGCGAGCACGCCCTTGAGCACGCCTAGCATTTCACGAGGTGGACCATATGATAAGGGTTGCAACTATGTTGGTGTGCAAGGAACCCTAAGCCTAACTGTCTAGATCGTGGTATAAATACAAGAGCCTTCTTTGTCTTATAATGTCTTAGGTATCTCCCTTAGGTGCATCCCTTATGCAAGGATATCATCTCCGAGATTAAGTCCCTAGGATCAGACTTCTCACATCCGTGGGTTAGACCCGGGAGCTAGCAATAAGATCGTTAGCACCACGTTCTTGGAGTTCACAGCAACGTAAAGAAATATTTATGAGTAATCCACACACGGATCGGCTTTGAGTCTTTCTAGCATACAGGATTAGAAAGCGACTTCTGACATAAATACATAAAACAGAGGGAAGAAGGTTCGGGAGGAGCAGAACAAATAAGGGAGGAAGAGGAGGCACCCCGCAAGAAGGATACAGCCCCAACTTACCTTTACCCCTGAGTTGGGCATTCATTCTGCTTATGTAACCCTATTATGTCAGCGTATGGCTCGTGCGCAGGTTCCTTACATAATCACATCTTCACTTTATTACCCCTTATAAACTCGGGGATACTTACCTAGGTATGAAACTGCAAACCGGCGGATAAGATTTAGATACAACTTCGGGTTCAAGAGAGTGAAATTAACATTGAAGTCTCCTATGTGTTAATGCTATTATCTTCACCATGGAAAAGCTGACCCTTCATTACATAATCTGCACTTACCTATTGCCAGCCATAAGACGTGTAAATTACGTAATAGGGAATATAAGAGATATGTGTTTGTATAATACAGAACAGTAGCGTTCACACATGAGGCACTTAATCTAGGTATAGCTAGAGTACCTAGGTACCGAGGTAAATACCTAGGTGATCAGTGTAAAATGAAAGACTCCTGATTTTTATACAAGCCTAACCGCTCTTAGTGCCTCAAGAACTGGTATAACAGTAACGTTCCATATGGAAATGCTGGTAACTCGATAACTGTTGGAAATAAAACAAAACTTGGTATACATATTCCTCTTTATGATATATCCACCGCAAACAATCCCTTTACATGACCCGTAAACATTTTCTAGCCTTTCAACATGCTCCTGAAACTCCGAAGTAAATCTATCTATGAGCTATAGCCACTCTAGCTCCATCCAAGTATCGACGGATGCGTGGCTGAGAGTTGGTATATGCTCCTTAATCAATTATACTTAGGCGCCTGTGGTCCTGAAACAAGTAATCAGTTACGGAGATAGTACATCTGTTTACAGAAGCTATGAGCAATTACCGCAGTTCCATGTCATCCAAGGTGGTAGCCTCCAAGCTCTCCTTGGTGCTCTCTTTAAAGACAAGCCCGGGATGTCCCAAAGATAAACAGTAAAACGATACGACAACAAGTCTTCATTGGAGTCAGTCAGGTACGATAAAAGAAGTAAGGATTCACTTACACTCCTTCCAATGCAATAAACAAAGGTTCTTCCCTTATTAGCTCGCCGCTATATCCTTCGTGTAGCTCAACAAGTCGATACACGCTTCTCACGACAGTTAAAAACATGGCAAGGAACATGAACCCGAAGAAGAGTTTCAACCGGAGACCGATGATGGCCATAGCGGTGTGTCCCTGCGGGGACCGGAAGTATCGAAAGATGAAGTCGACCAAGAAACTGCAGAAGGTGACAATGGTAGCAACTTGGAAGGCTAGGCCCGCGAGAGCGAGATCAGTTCCTACTTCGTTCGACCCGGATGACGAACTTGACATCGCCCCACCGGCAGCTTGTAATGCTAGGGATATGATATCGCAAGTAACAAAGCCGAAGTAGAAGACGGCCGGCTTTACGCGACTAAGGGACGGCGAGAAGTAGGATATGCTGTATAATAGAAAAGATTATGAGCTAAAACTTATAGTATGTTGGTAAATCCTAGATAAACTCACGTTTGACCGAGGATCACGTAGGTAGCAGCGCAATAGTATACCGGACTAGTTGTGATACAGACTGTTGCGAATTTTAGCATATAATTCCAGAGGGCTGGGACAACCGGTTCGCTTACTCATCTGCATCAAGAATGCCTCGAAGCTAAACGGATCGTACCATAACCAAACACGACCACCATATCCGATGCCCGCGTTGATGGAGCAGACGATCATGCAGCACATGAACCACCATGTCTTCCATTTGAACCCAAGAATCGCATGTATGACACCTCCGAGGGCAAATAGAACGATGAATATGATGTTGGCGACGAGAGAAGGCCGGTATCCGTAGACGCTCCACTCGATCGGACAGGTCTCTAGCGTACAGGTAGCTTTGGGGCCGAAGGTTATTACGCCGGGAGGTAGAGACATTTTTGATAAAGCTCTACAGCAAGCAGAACTGTGAAAGGAATTGCAAGGGGGCCTGAAAGAGGCGGCTCCTTCGGAGAAAGAATCTGACAAACGAAGGGACTAGGTGAAGATTGGAAAGAGCGCTATCGTAACTAGAACCCCCATCATCAACCGAAGTGGTTTACATCCATAATATAACCTACAATACCATCGCCGCATCAGTTACCTGAGGGCAGGATAGATGCACGCGGACGCTAATTCCACCGATCCATTACGCCTTCGACATGCTCAGCCAAGCCCGCAGCCAGACGTTAGCTGCGTCTTATCTAGCCAAGAATTAGGCTGCCAGAAACCAGCATGTTCGTTTCGGCATGCCGACGGCAAAGTACACGTCAGCAGCTACCAACCAAAATCATTCCTCATTTTCCTTCGCTGTAAAGAGAAACTGCAAACGATTGTTTAGAAGGCTGGTGGGATTTATCCAGAGGGATTACGTTGGTGAAGCGTGGTCCACTGGCCGGCGACATAGTCGTTGGTTGTCGCCGGCTTATGGCTGTGCTACGACGGGTTGCATATTGATTTCGTAGGGCTCGCATTCGCATAGTTGTTGGTAACATACCGTACGATCGCATTCGCTAAAACAACAGCTGACATGACTGTGATTGGATGCCCTCGTACTGGTATCATACCTAACTGGATATAAAAGGCACAATATGTCGCCGTGAATATTTCCAGCTCTTGGCAGATCAGAATCCCTAACAATGGATAATAAAACACAATTATTTTTATAGTAAGACTATGCTAAGATAAAAACGTTGCGCTCGGTACCTAGGTACATAACAACCTTAGAACCTTGGAAGATTGCCATTTACGGAAGCGCCCGTACTTTTCAGCCAATAAGAGAGAGCCTTGGAAAGTATGGGGTTGTCTTGGCGTACGAACCCCTATTTGAACTAAAACTTGACCACTGGAAACCAGGTAAATGGAATGAATACCACCCATAGAAGAATAAAACAATGAATTTAGCGACAAATTTTGACTTGCTGGTGCAGATTCAGATATGCTTCAAAAGTTACGTAGGCTGAATGTAACAATGAAATTAAAAAATAAGTATTTTGTGATGTTTGTTACTAGATATGCCTAAGGGTAGGAGTGGTATTGAAATCATACACTATCGTGTCGACGAGTCTTTCCCTTCTATTTCAACAAATTGTACCGGCCTTCGCCTCCAAGCGCCTAAACACGAAAGTAAGCTCACTGCGCTTATTCCCACCATTATCCTGTTTTGTAGATTGAAAGCCTCCCCATAGATCTGTTTAGTGGCCATCCTTTCTTCGTCTGTAAGTCCGGAAATAGATTGTGCTGACTGCAATATGAGTGAAAGCTTCTCAGGTGTGAGTATGGAACTAAGACCGTCTACAACTCTTGATGATAGTACTGCTTGAGCCATAGCGATTCCGATAAGTCCACCTAGTACACGGACTTGTGTTATTGCCCCGATAGCAATACCTATTCGGTTGATAATTAGTATCGGCATTGTAGGAACCTCTGTAGTTTCAAAATGGGTTTAAATGGTGAATATTGGCATACCTGAGTCCTTCCCTTTAACCTCAACCCTCGCCAAAATGACAAGACTGCTCAGTGTGAACCCAAATCCTAGACCCAGAAGCACCTGATATCCGTACTGAGCTGGATGAACGTCGCCAGTAGTGGGGAGAGTGGTCATCAAGCCGAGGGCAATTATTTGCAGGCAAAGCGAACCGGCCATCAAATACCAACTAATGTTCTTACGGCTGGCAATAACACCGCCTAATCCAGCTCCGGTGGCAGAGAGCAGGAGAAGAGGGAGCATGCGGATACCGGCGTCGACTGCTAACAGTCCATTTTGAAGTTGAAAACGTTGCGGAAGGAACACGGTGGTAATCATGAACGGGAACCCGGTTATGAATGCCGTACTGTAATTAAAATAAGTCTCAAGTACATCGTACGTTGGTGAGCTAGAACATACAGAACGATGAAACCTAAAATCCGCGTAGTAACAAGGTGAATGGGGAAAAGGGGGAGCATTCGAAATCTGGGGCCTTTGGCTCTCGATAATAGCCATTCCCAGGCCATAAAGCCAGTTAATGCAACAGAACTAATAGCAAAGCTTACTATGATGGTAGGGCTGTTCCACGCATAGGCGGTACCACCTTGCTCGATAGCAAAGAGAAAGACAATGATGCCTGCCAGGGAAAGTATTACGCCAGGATAGTCAACATAGGAAAACGTGCGTCGTCGGATTGGCAAAGGGGTGCTGTTCGCTGGGAAGTAAACCAGGACGAGAACTAAGGCGATGAAACAAGGTGGTCCACTGTATGAAGGTTAATCATCTATTTACTAGCATGGAAAATTATCAACTCACTTGATGTAAAATATCCATCGCCATGAGCCCCCAGATGTTATCGCCCCGCCCAAAATGGGGCCAAGCAGACTAGACATTGCGAAAATTGATCCCATGAGGCCAGATGCAACACCAATATATTTGAATGGTGTGACTTCAACAATTATAGACATGGCCATCGCGTACAATCCAGCTCCCCCGACACCCTGGAAAGCACGGAATATTATGCTATCAAATGTTAGCATATGTGATGCCAACGAATACTCGCCTGTTGACTTACAGTTGGGTCATTGTCTTCGCTGAACCACAAGCTAACGAAAATATGAGGAATAATATTAAAGCAGTGGAGAGTGTAGGTTTTCTCCCGAACAGGTCGCTAATGCGAGCGAAAATAATAAGAAATCCTGTATTGAAGTTCATGAAATTAGCATAGATAACTCAGTAAGGAAAATAGAGGTGAAGAAGAGTAGTGGTACTGACCAGTGTAAGTAACTAAATACGCTGTTACTATCCAGTTGGAACTTTCACTATCTCCTAAACTAGAGGAAATGGAAACTAAGGAGGTTGCTATGATTGTCGTCTCCATACTCGAAAGAAACAGCCCGCAACATAAACTAGAGTAACTCTTGTTAGGTAGGCATGCCCTACTATCATATTAAAGTCTGTGATACTCACCAGGCCGTCGTGACCCACAGATGCCATCCAGAGAGTGGGTTAAGTTTTGCTAGTTGGATCTCGTTATCCCCAACGTTCTGGTCTGTCTCGATTATGGGAAGGGAAAAAACTGTGTCACGGAAAAACCGTGAACGTCGTCGAGGGTCTCTGAGTTCCAAATCTCCATCCACGAGTTGGATATCGAGACTCCCGAGCAAGCTCGCAACGCCAATTCTGAACTCGGAATCCATGTTATGGAAGGCATACAATCTCTGCAGTAGGATGGTAGTAGAGCGATATCAGGAAGTAATTAGGTGAACCGTACTTGTCCGAAACAAGATATCTACCAAAAGATGGTAATACTACTTTACAGCTTCCTCTAACGTCATATACTATAGTTAGATAGGGCTACATCTTCCGCGGTCTAGAAGCAGTCATGTGCTCCAATCCTAGTCGTCTCGGAGATAGCTATTACTTAAGACTGTCATCGGGAACTGTTATAACCATTCTGATGCGTGTTCCTCAGGGCAGTGCGATTAATTTAGATAAATTCATGTACTTACCTCATCCTGCATTTTGGGATGGTGTTGGAGCTACAGTTCTAACTAGCAGCTGATCCGCATGCACGATGAGATAGGCAACCCGCAATGAAAATATCGCCGGAAGGAATAAAGGTTACGAAAAAGACCAGCTAAAACCCAGCGAAAAGGATTGTAATTTGGTGGCGAAGGAAGAGCTTCGACTCATTCGCTAGGTACTTTAGCAATTCCGACCATTTCATCTATGGTCTTTTTTCTAATTCCTATTTCCCGTTTGGTAAAAACGTTGTACGATCGTATATTCATCCACTAGTTACATCGTAAAGCTTCTTGGTATACACCAAAGCTGAGTAGATGCGAGAAGAGGTTCGTGAATATCTAGATTTGCCGATTTCTAGATATCGCACTTTAAACATGGGTGAGCATCCTTTCAGATTCCACGTGGCCATCGAATGCAGATGTCGTGCAACACAAAAATATAGCTGGTACGATAAGGCTGCTTATGTAGTATTATACGAGGGGACAAGTTTGGCCCTAACAGCATTATATGCTATGCTGTTCTGACATCAGCACGTATGTACTTAGCCGCATACCCCTTAAAATTTGGGCAGTCGAACATGTCGTCATCTCAACTGTCAAACGTGAAGCATGTTGTTGGTAAGCCGATAAGCATTTGCCGCCATTTCCTAGCGAGATGGATCTGATTGTGGGAGCAAACTTACATCACTTGCATCGCGTGGCTGGTACCTTGGCATGTAGGAATGTTCTATATACCCAGTTCCATCACTAAAGCTGAAACTTATCTTTCAACCTAGCTTCCAACAGGGGCTTTCCTGTTAGCAAGATACACACGAATTAATGAGGAGCTCTATGATTAGATCGTCCGGAAGAGCATAAATCCGAGTCATATAGTATCTTGATGTAACATAGCCCCTGGGACAGCCTTAAGATAAAAGTTAATCTGGGTCACGACATACAGATAAATATCCTAGCGGGATATTAAGGTACGGTATACCTCCCTCAAGTCCCGTATATCGTGGCGTCCGCGTCTTTTTAGTCCTATCCTAGCTATCCATAAAAATGGAGACTGTTTTTCGGGGTAAGTTTAACGTCTTATACAATTTCTATTTGATATTAACTGACGATGATGTCCTGTTTAGAAGCGTGCGATGCCTGCCATCGTAGAAAGATGCGATGTCCCCATGAAGGGGTTGGTGCTTGCGCGAACTGCCGTCGCACAGGTCAGATCTGTCAGTTCAGTCCACGCGATGAGATGGGTCGACCAAGATTTAAACCAAGAGGGAGTAAGAAAACGAGAGCGAGAAGCGAGTGTACATCTTCTCCAAGGCCATCGCCACAGACTGCTACCACCCCTACTGCGCAACCTTCCGAGGAGTTCGCCATACTCCAGCCATCATCAGAAAACGCACATGACGAGGAAATTTACGCCAGCATAGAAGCAGAACAGGGTGATAGAGTTGAAGGCCACGCATACCCTTCACCGACCATTACAAATGACGTTGGATACCAAGTTTTGATGCAGGAGAATGTCTCAGCAGAACAGAATATGTCAGCTGAATCTTACTTGTGAGTTCGTTGAAAAGAAATCCATATAGTTGAATTCATATGCTCATATTTACAGTACCAGCTTTGGAACACCCTGGATGTCCTCTTATCCAATAACTCCACTCGCGACACCTACATCAACTTTTGAATATTCACAATTAACACCACCAATACAACATCTTAATTTCTCTCAGCGAATATCCCCTAGCATGAATGGCACAGTTGAACTTGGTGCCCAACAGACGAATTCGAATCCATCAGGGGGAAAATCAGATCCCTCGATGTCGACAGATCTAGACGGTCAGGAAAAGAAAAACCGCTTGATCGAGATCAACTACCATCTCTCACAAATACTATTATCCTTCCGTACTTCCGACGACTTAATCAATCATGATACCAGCATCTTGCAACACAAAACCCTAGCAAAGACATTTCCGCTAGTCGGGTCTCTCCGGGATATAATAACATGGCTTGCGACTAGCCAACTGAGATCAGCCACAGACTTGGCAACGCCAAGCATGCTGCTAGTCACCTCAGCTGTCTCGATACTGGCAGAGATATGCGAAAAGATCTTGGGAATCTTCGAAGCTGTTTTGCTAGGTGGGCAGATCAGTTTACATACATACCCGCATATGTTATCAGACGCGACTATTATAGAATTCTACCTGGCACAACTACAGAAGGTACTTGCAGCTCTACATGGACAGAATCGCGACCAATCCCAAGACCTTTTAGACAAACTGCGCACTTCACTTTTAGATTTTGTGAAAGAATTTCGCAAAGGTGTATAACCTACTGTGTATGAGGGAAGAGTCAAGTTGGAATGTATTTATATGTAAAATAGTTGCATAGCATAATATGGTAGGGATGGCGTCGCAGAGTTATATAGACTGGGGGCCCATTTTACTGATTGAAAGGGTTCTGAAATAATACCAATTGACGTTATTTTGTTCTATTGGAAAATTTTAGGGGACTTTGAAATAACTCCTATTATCTGGTGGATAGGGGTATTGCTACTGTCTATTTCGACCGTAGGCCCAAGGGCCTACTCGCCCGGGATTTAATCTCCCGACTTTTAACCGGTGGCATGGTGGCATGAAACGGTTAAAAGTCGGGAGATTAAATCCCGGGCGAGTACTGCGCTTTGACTAGCGAAATGGGCAAAAGAGACGAATATGATACCTCATAATTGTATTAAGGTAGCTCTTTTTTGATGCATGATAATGCTTATGAACTTGATTATTTCTTATTTATGCAATAACCCTTAAAGTATATTTAATGGGCTGTATCAAGTTTCTATAAAAACCTCCTATTCGGAAGTACTTCGGACGTTATTGCTAGTCTTGCCTTGGGCCTACGGTCGAAATAGACAGTAGCAGTAGTTGTGTCATCACATCTTCTGTTTACATAAATACCTTGGTAGGCACGGATAATCAGCGTAAGGCTCTTGTAAGTTATTTATTTTATTATGAAGAGCCGAGCTTATTGATTCACCGACTCTAATGTTGATTTCATACTTCAAGAGTGTTATGTACGTAATCCTGCTGCAAGGTTCCTATTTGCGGCACCAGATTAGGACATTGAATAACTGAAACATCACTTGAAAAAGTCCCTAACAGATATCAATTTGAATTACATGCACCAGTTTTGATTGGCTCGGGGTCTATAAAGTACTTAGGCACAGACTTATAATATATATGAATTGACAAATAGCACCCAAACTCCAACTCCGCTGCCGAAGAATAACACCCAATTAGTCCTGATTGCATATTCCATCAAGTATTAAAGATTGTCAATCTAGCTCTGGAACAGGGCCCTAGATATCGTGTTCTCCACGGTCATTGCCGCCTTGCGTGAGAATAGAATGTCTCGAGGAAGCCTATGACCAAGGTGATGGCTGACTATGTTCTTCTCCCCTGCACAAAGACCCACCAAAGCCTTACTCTGTGGTAGATATGGGTCTTCTTCACCCATTATATGAAGTGTAGGAATATGTATCCTAGTCTTAGTTATATCGGCATTGTACCGATGCAATAACTTGATCTCGGGTGAGGGCCTGTCAATGTAGCCGCTAACTTTAAAGGACTCAACAAAGCCATTCGAGAATCGCGGCTGGAGTCGGACGGTGCCGGTCTTGGGACAGATATCGTAGCTTTGCGTGTCTGTGTCGCTTGTGGGGTCGAATGGCAAACTTGCGCAGGTGAATATCGCCATTCGGAATACCTCCGGCGCATTTGGATCTGTTTCTTGTTGATGCAGGAGAAAAGATGCAGCCAATGCGGCGCCCTGGGAGAAGCCGATGATGCCATCAAAGGGGCCTTCTTCGTCGATAATGTCGTGGATGAGATCGAATGCCGCTTGAAGCTGACTTAAAGTCGGTTGACTGTAGTAGCAGTAAAAAGGCCCCGGAAACACGCCACCGACCCCCTCGCTAGCTTCGCATTCGATCAGCCCGTCGATATAGACGAACTCGTGCGAAGGGTCGAGATTGGCAATGATTGGGGCCAGCTGAGCCTCGAACACGGCCGAGTTGGTCCCCATCCCATGCAAACACAGGAATCTCATGTTGAATTGGAGTCAAATTGGAAGGATCTGGTAGCTATGGAGAGCGTTGTCGTAATGGCTGACGTGAGGATAACCCTTGGAAATGTCTGAAGGGATGGACTCAAAAAGATCAACTCTAAGAGACGACTCGTCCCCCCAAGTATTCTTATAACCCTGATTCATTCATGGCAACCTGAAAACTCCAGAGGATGAGAGGGAGTGTTGGTGAATCAAAGTCACCGACACCTGAAGTTCGCCAAACTCGCCGTCGGTCCCTTCACCAACTCATAGTTCTCATTTTAGATCAGTGAGAATGGCACTCATACTAAGAATATTGCGGGGCTAGTGAAAAAAGCCCCTTTTTCCCTAGAAAGTCGCCGGTATCTTTCTGCAAGTTAGAATTATGTACGACTATTTATATACCCCGTTGTGCCGCAATCCAACATGACACGATCAGCGCTAAGATCTTTCACCGTTTGGTATAATTTGTTGTAGACGCGATAAGGATTTTCGAGATTTTGATCTTTGACATCTAGATAAGGCACGGAAATAGGTCTAGTCAGGAGAATCTGCCATTTCGGTCATTGTGTTTTCTTGTAACTTGCACGCTTTCGCTGGAGCCTAGTGATGAAGTCGTATGGTTCTAGAAATTTCTAAAGATCCTACCTAGGTATGTTAAAGCGTAAGGAAGGTACCTATCTTATTCAGGGGCAACATATCACCGACATCTTTGAGTGAGCCAACTACAAAGATTATGCCATTTGCATTTTACATGGGCTAGACCGTAACCCTGGCCCTAATGATAACCCTGAGTATTGAGATATAACCAATAGCAATCGTATCATATTACTACAATTTAGGTACAAGACTATGTTCGGATCAGTTTTGTAGATTAAGAAAAATGCGTCGAACCTCAGAGCCGACTTAACGCAATAGGAAGAGCGATAATGATCCCGCATACCCCTAGCGTCCCTACAAAACGAATAGCCCATAGATCCCAATTCCTCGTTTTCCATACTGGCATCCGGCCATCCGCCGTCTGCAAATGAAAACCGCGAGGTCGCATGTTCCCAACCAGACGACCCTCTTTATGTCTACCCTCAGAGTCTGCCAAGGTCTCCTCAATCAAATCTGCCGCCAAGTACTTCCGACGGGAAGCGACCCGGGATATCCCACGCATTCTCTCGACATTGATAGTGATAGGGCCTCCATGGTTCTTGTCATGGAGTATCTGCGCAATGGCGTCGACCACATCTTCCGTGGTGAAGTCGTCCTTACGCAGCGGTACGGAAACACCCGCGTCGCGAAGCCTCATTGCATTTTGGAGCTGGTCGAAGTAGACGGGCAGCGTGATAAGTGGGATACCAGCAAAGACGGCTTCGTTCGCCGATGCAGGACCGGCGTGACTCAGAAAAATGGTGACACGCTCATCCTGGAGGAGCGACCTTTGGGGTGCGTGTTCAACGAATAGGATAGAGGGATGCTCCCCGGCGAGGAGACTCGCAACAGTCATTGAAAGGGTAGAATCTGTTGGCGACCCTTTATTGAGACTTGACTCATCATCTACACCAAATTCAGGAACAAGGATCTTTTCAGATTGTCTGAATTGTTTGCGCGCCATGCTCCGAATCGCCCATATGATACCATCGATGGTTCCAGCCCTTAGGGCAGAAGTAACCCCTGACAGGAGTCTGTGCATGACCTGGTCTGAAAGCAGGACGTGTGTGCCTAAAGCAACATACAGAACTCGAGTCCGATTCCCGAGAAACTCCGTGTAAGGTTCTACAAGAGGTGGTACTGAGTCTGAGAGTATAGGTCCAATAGCAGCCACATTTGGGGGGATGTCCTTAGCCGCTTCAAGGCCGAAGAACGAGTTCACGAGGCAGAGGTAGTCCGGTTTTGTGAGCATGGGCAACGGTCTTTTCACACCATTGGTAATTCTCATTTGCTTCCGCCATCTCAGATAACCTAAGAGCTGAGGAAGTGCTTTGTATATCACAAAGCTGCTCCTGAGTCGTTGCCACAGGGTAGCAAACTCCGAAGTTAGGATTTCGACTTGGAGACCCGGGGTCCCGGGAATGTACGGCGCCGGAAGCATTGCCGTCGGCATCTGCGGCCAGTGCATAGCAATCGGAAGACCGAACTCAGCATTCATATCCCGCGCAGCGTCAACCCAGTAATCTGCTAAAATGAAATCAGGCCGCGTTTCAGGATCTCGCATCAAGTCAGATAGGTTGTTATAGGCGGCTGGCCATGAGGACTCGAGGAACTTCTTCGTATGCATAATAGCGCTCCAATTCTGCTTATTGTTGGTCATCCAATCAGACATTCGGAGGTAATTTGCCTCCTCAACGTCTGGTGGCACTGAAGGACCAAGGATGTGAAGTCGCGAGATAAAGGGGCAGTCATGTAGCCACGATTCTCGCCCAGCGAAGGTGCCGAACTCTATTGTAAACCCCCGCGTGGCCATTATTCTAGCGATCTCAAGGACAGGAGCTAGGGAAAGAATTAGATACATTTCAAGGCTTTTATACAATTATCGCTACATGGGCGCTACGTTCAGAACATACCCGCATTAGTATACCCGCCAGCGGTGACAACGACCAATATTTTCTTGTTAGGAGAGGTATGGAGGGAGGACGCCATTTTCATATCGAGTATATTAGACATCATCAAAATGCCTAGGTATGTTGTAAGAATTGAATAAGTTATTGGAAAATATTCAAGTAGTGTTTTTCTTTCTCCTTTAAGGGGGGTCGACTTTCAACAATAGACTGGGACTTGGCATCATTGACAGGGACGAGTTGGTTTAAGATGCTATGATTAGAATAGACAGCTATGGCACGATTCTAAGGTTTAATGAGAGTTCTATACTTACACGTTGCTTGATTATGTTTACACGGCGACATAAATTCTTCATTATGCTGGGCCGTATTTTTCAGCTTACACCTACAATCCGCTTCCTCCGCAATACTCTCTATAAATAGTAACCGAATATGGTCAGGGACGGACACATTACCTTACGCTAGATGCGTTACCCTCTACGAAATGAAAATGTCACCGCTACACGGCCATACCGAATTCTCGTCTCAAAGATGCTCGTACGTTGATCACGCCGCCGTGAATGCGGCGAAATGACACATCGAACTATCGCCGCAGTTGAAGCTCTCAATGTTACCAACATCTCTATGGCGCCGTGCAGGCATCTCCTACCCACGATATGCATTTGTACAGATCATGGAATACATCCGTTAATAATAAGATGCAATCGTGATATAAGTTCGGCTCGCCTTTCAATTCAAGTCAGTCCTTTTGAAACATCACCAATTCAGCAGCCTTAATACCTAACCCTCCGATCTCAACATCATAATTGTAATCTATAGTGTACCCTATGAAGACACATTAGACTTAGCCTTATTCATTGAACGATACCGGTCTACTGAGTCATGTCTTCTTTCAACCACAACCAAAGGGGCACTATGCCATTCGCTACACTCCACGAAGATCCCGTCATGCCGATTGCCATCATCGGCATTTCAGGACGCTTTCCCGGCGATGCGGAGAACCCGCAGAAACTATGGGATATGGTCGCCGAAGGCAGAAGTGCTGCATCTGAGATCCCCTCTGACCGGTTCAATGCCGATGCGTTCTACCACCCGAGCACCGAGCGCCAGGGGACAATGAACGTCCGGAGAGCTCATTTCATGAAGAGGGATATATCCGCATTTGATGCCCCCTTTTTCAATATCCCTGCTGCGGAGGCCAAGGCGATGGATCCCCAGCAGCGCATGGCTCTCGAATGCACTTACGAAGCTCTTGAGAACGGTACGTCTGTCTTGTCTGTTAGTATCTCAAGATTATTCTAACATCTCGTTTCCCATAGCCGGTGTTCGCATGGAAGATGTTGCAGGGTCAGACACCTCAGTCTTCGTGGGCACCTTTACGAAGGACTACAGTGATATGTTAGCGCATGATCTCGATAATCTCCCACTGTATAATGCCACCGGTACAGGTCTTGCCATATTGTCTAACAGGATCTCGTGGTATTTCAATATGAGAGGTCCTAGTATCAGTCTCGACACGGCCTGTTCATCGTCCATGGCGGCGCTTCATCTAGGTTGCCAAAGCCTCCGTACTGGCGAATCAACCATGGTATGTTTTTAGGAAACAAGATATACACCACTTTGAATAATATAGCTAACGCATGTGCTTAGTCAATAGTCGGTGGGACCAACTTGATGCTCGTGCCAGACATCATGAGTGGGATGACTCGACTGCACTTCTTGAGCCCGGAAGGGAAATCTAAATCTTTCGACCATAAAGCGGACGGTTACTCCAGGGGTGAAGGTAATTCTATACCCCCTCCTCCCCCCAACTTAGTCATGAATGACCTCGATGTGCTAACACAACACTCTAGGTGCCGGATTCTGCATCTTGAAGCCTCTTCATCTCGCTCTCCGGGATAACGACGTAATCCGTTGCGTGATTCGTAACTCGGGGGTCAATCAAGATGGCAACACTCCGGGAATTACTCTTCCATCGGCTGAAGCGCAAGAAGCCTTGATCCGCAAGATCTATGCCGACGCAGGTTTGAATTTGGCCGACACGACATACGTAGAAGCCCACGGCACCGGGACAGCAGCCGGTGATCCAATCGAGGCGTCTGCGCTCTCCGCCACTTTCGGCAAAGCTAGAGCTCCGGGAGACCCTCTTTGGATGGGATCCATCAAGTCGAACGTAGGCCATCTGGAAGGCGGTTCTGGCCTTGTGCAAGTCATCAAGGGCATAATGATGTTGGAAAAGGGTGAAATTGCACCCACTCTCTGGTACGAAAAGCCCAACCCGCGAATTCCGATGGAAGATTGGAACCTCTCCGTTCCGACGGAGCTTATGCCCTGGCCGAATGATGGGCTGCGTCGGATTAGCATCAACTCGTTTGGGTATGGCGGCACCAATGGTCATTGTGTACTCGACGACGCATACCATTACTTGAAGGCCCGAGGTCTATCCGGAAATCACAACGTCCAAGTCTTCAATGGGTCATCACCGGCATCAAGGGCTGATTCCGGTGTTGATACAGCCACCGGTTCCGACATCATGAGCCAACTTAGCGATGGGACGAAGCAGTGGAAATCTCTCCAAGACTTTTTGGGAGGTCGGCTAGAGTCAAGTCTACCTCCTGCTCCCAAGCTTCTTGTCTGGAGCTCTCACGATCAGGCCGGGGTCTCGCGGACAACGAGTGACTACAGCGCATACCTTAATACGAAGCTCAAGGAAAGTTCTACCGAGGTTCTCCAGGAGGATTTCGATAGAAAACTTCTGCACAAACTCGCCCATACCCTTGCTGGACGACGAAGTGTCTTGCCCTGGAAGTCGTTTACTATCGCCGCTTCGTGCAAAGAAGTCTGTGCAGAGCTAGAAACTCCTGTGAAACCGGTTCGGTCCAATAATAGCAAGACGGTGCCAACTTTGGCATTCGTCTTTACCGGTCAAGGTGCACAATGGTATGCGATGGGTCGTGAGCTTCTCGTACTTCCGGTGTTCAGAGAAAGTCTCGAAACAGCAGGGAGATACTTCGTTCAATTAGGAGCACCTTGGTCACTTATGAGTAAGTCTTCGGTATCCCTATCATATGAAGGGTTGTGCTAACACAAAGAAATAGCCGAGATATGGAAAGATGAGAGCTCCTCGAGGCTAGACTCGGCAGACCTTAGCCAACCTATATGCACTGCCCTCCAGGTTGCGCTAGTCGATCTATTGAAGATGTGGAACATCGTACCTACTGCCGTCGTCGGTCATTCGAGTGGAGAAATTGCAGCCGCCTATGCCAAAGGAGCACTCACACGCCAAGATGCCTGGGCAATTGCTTACCACCGAGGTCATCTCTCGAACTGCATCCGAGGCTTTGCTCCTAAGCTTCAAGGGTCTATGTTGGCTGCTGGACTTGAAGTTGAGGATGCACAGACATATATCGCTCGTGTTACTGAAGGAGAGGCCACCGTTGCTTGCATCAACAGTCCATCCAGCGTAACGCTATCGGGCGATGCGACAGCGATACTTCAGCTTGAGAAAATGCTCAAGGAAGATGGTCACTTCGCGCGAAAGCTGAAGGTCGATGTCGCTTACCACTCGCCGCACATGCAAGTCATCGCAGATAGATACCACCGAGCCATCAGTCACATCACGCCCCTCCCCGAAGGCCAGAGCACAGTGAAGATGTTTTCGTCCTTGACTGGTAAACTGGCCGAGAATTCCGACTTTGGCCCTTCGTACTGGGTTGCCAATATGGTCAACCAAGTGAACTTCACTGGTGCGGTCGAGAGTATGCTCACACATTCGGATGGCAAACTCAGGCGGCGGGCGAAAAAGGCATTTGTCCAGAATTTCATCGAGCTGGGTCCCCATTCCGCACTCAAGGGCCCGCTGAACCAGATCATGGCCCGCGACACAGTCAAATCGTATGCGGAGGGTATCACATACCAGTCGGCGATCCTAAGAGGCGCAAACGCATGTGAAACCATGTTTACCGTCGCAGGAAAGCTATTCCAATATGGGTATCCGGTTGATGTCGATGCTATCAATGAACAAGGCCCGTCCGATGGTTTCTTAGTTGACCTGCCTCCTTTCAGCTGGAATCATAGTGCCAAGTACTGGGTTGAATCGTTACTGTCCAAGGCGCATAGACTGCGAAAGCATCCGAGAAAGGACCTCCTCGGTTTGGAGACCCGTGAGACGCTAACAAGCGAACCCCGGTGGCGCAATACTCTCAGGGTCACAGAAGTACCTTGGGTAGAGCAGCACAAGGTCCAAGGCTCCATACTCTACCCTGCCGCAGGAATGATGATCATGGCCATCGAGGGGATGTGCCAAAAGGCAGCCGAGGATCGTGAAGTCGACAGCTACGAGCTTCGAGATGTCATCATTGGCAAGGCTATCGTAGTTCCAGATGACGAAGAGGGCGTCGAGACCATGCTCTCAATTAAACCGTGCCGCACTGGATCGCGAGCACTCGGTTCAACCTGGCAAGAATTCCAAGTGTATTCTCGTCGGGAGGTATGGGAGTTGAATTGTTCGGGTTTTATCCGCATCAATTATAAAGAAACCGCCAACACGCTCTTCGATGATGAAAATCAGATCAGCGCGGTGCACCATGCCGAGCAGTACCAGCGCATCCAAGAGAACGACTCCCGCGTAAGAAACCCGCGCCAATTCTACGAGCACCTCGACTCGATTGGTCTTCAGTACGGCCCAATTTTCCAGAATTTGACGGAGATAAAGAAGGGCAACTTCTGGAGTGCTTGCAAGTTGAAGATCCCCGATACGAAGAGCATTATGCCTCAGAACTTTGAGTACGCTCATGTCATCCACCCTGCTACGCTAGATAGCATTATCCACATAGCTTTGCCATCGTACACCAAGGTCGACGAAGATATTAGCACGGCTATAGTACCGACTGCTATCGGCCGATTAGTCGTGTCTGCAGGCGTCCCGAGCAGCCCTGATACGGTCCTTTCTGGTTACTCTCAGCGGAACCAAAATGAATCTGGAAATGATGAGTGGTCGATTGCTGTCGCCAACACCGAGTGGGACAAGCCTCTTGTAACCTTCGAAGGTATCAAGTGCACGGCAGTGCATGACGCTAGCAACGACGATGCCTCCTCTGCCCAGAACCTGCGAAAGCTTGCGACTGTTTTCGAATGGCATCCAGATGTGTCTCTTATGGATCGCCAGCAAATCGAAGAATCCTGCCGCGACGGTGTGAGCCATGTCGTGATCCCCAGCAGCAAACTATTGGAAGAGCTCGAGATGGCTAGTCTAATCTACATTAAGCGCACTGTTAACGACTTCTCTCAAGCCGAAGTGGAGAGCCTCGCGTGGAATTTCAGGCTCTATTATGACTACATGTCCAAGTGCTATGACCTAGGCAAGAAGCGTCAGCTCACTTACCAAGACGCGGAGTCCAACTGGCTCGACATGAGTGAGCAAGCCGAGTCCGAACTATTAGAGCGCGTGTCCAAGTCCTCCGCCGACGGGGCCGTGATATGCGAGCATGGCAAGCATCTGTCACAGATTCTCCGTGGACAAATTCCGCCGCTGCAAATTCTGATGCACAACGGTCTACTTAACGACTGGTACAAAGATTCTATTGGCATGGAGCGGCATTATGCACAATTGGCGTGGTATATCAAGTCGCTAGCGCATAAGAACCCCAAAATGAAGATTCTTGAAATAGGGGGAGGAACCGGTGGCGCCAGTCTGCCTGTTCTCGAGTCGCTCGGCGGATCTAATGGCACATCCCCGCGCTTCGCTAAATACACCTTCACCGACATAAGCACCGGCTATTTCGAAAAAGCGGCTGATAAGCTAGCACCGTGGACTCCGATGATGGAGTTCAGCAAGCTAAACATCGAGCAAGACCCTCTTTCGCAGGGTTACGAGGAGGGTTCATACGACTTGATCATAGCTTCTAACGTGCTACACGCCACGAAATCCATCGGACAGACTTTAAGCAATGTCCGAAAGTTGCTGAAACCGTAAGTATCCACTGAAGTATGACCCCGGAACACGTAGCTAAATTAGAGATATAGAGATGGGAAGTTGGCTCTTAGTGAAGTCACGGACCCAGCCCGGAAGATGAGATACCACATGATCGTTGGTTCGCTTGAAGGCTGGTGGTACGGTAAGTATCATGATTTCTCCCAAACTGAACTTGTATAGCTACTAACGCTTTAGTAGGCGAAGAAGATGGGCGTCGCGAAGGTCCATATATGCCTGTAGACGAATGGAATAAGCGCATGCTCGATGTAGGATTCACTGGCGTAGAGGCCAACTTCTCAGATTTCGAAGACGAGAGAGACTTGTCCTGCTCAGTTATGATTACCACCGCCTCTGCGCCCAAGGCATGGGACGTCCCAGCGGAAGTCATGCTTGTCCTTCCATCGTACCTTGAGCAAGAGATCTCCACCTTTGCAGAGAGAATCGCAGAGCAAATGAGGAAGTCCAATTGCGATGTATCAACTGTGAAATTACAAGACACGGCAGATATAGACATGAAGAACAAATCATGCCTGATCTTGGTCGATGCTGGGAAACATGGAGGATTCCTCCCTAATGTCTCAACAGAAGACTGGGAGGCCTTGAAAACCCTTGTCTTTTCTTGTCGAGATGCCACTTATATCACACGTGGCGGCACCGTCAACAGCGAGAACCCGCAGTCTAATCTCATGACCGGCTTGGCAAGAGCTATTCGCTCCGAGAATCCAGGCATCGCTCTGACCACACTGGATTTGGACTACAGCATCGCGATAGATGCCGACGATACCATCTCTTCGGTTATCAAAGTATTCACGTTAGCCACCCACGCCAAGGATATAGAGTGTCCGGACTGGGAGGTCGCCATAAGGAATGGTGTGCCGATGATCCAAAGAGTCGTCCTTGAAAAGGGTGTGAACGATCTCGTCAAGTCTCTCAACGTCACCCCACAGCCAGCACCCGCCCCATTCAAGCAAGGAGGACGGCCATTGAAGCTTGACATCGCTTCACCCGGAAGACTCGATACTCTGCAGTTTGTAGACGACCCCGCTGCGCTAGAGCCGCTCCTCGGCCACGAGGTTGAAATTGAAATCAAGAGCGCTGGTCTCAATTTCAAAGACGTCATGATCGCAATGGGCCAGCTCTCACAGCACGCGCTTGGTCTCGACGCTAGCGGGATCGTAAGCCGTGTGGGTGCCCAAGTCGAGACGTTCCAGCCCGGCGACAAGGTGATGACGTGGAAGAAAGGAACTTTCCGAAACTTCATCAGGACAGACGAGTCCATGGTCCAGCTCATCCCCCACAGCTTCGATTTCAACGAGGCAGCCTCTGTCCCACTCGTCTACAGCACCGCCTACTACGCGCTCACCAAAGCCGGCAACCTACAGAAGGGCGAGACAGTCCTCGTCCACAGCGCAGCCGGCGGCTTCGGACAGGCCTCCGTCGCGCTAGCCCAGCACCTCGGCGCTGAGGTCTTCGCCACGGTGTCGTCGCGTGAGAAGAAGCAGCTTTTGATGGATACGTACAACGTGCCCGAGGACCACATCTTCAACAGCCGCGACACCAGCTTCTCGCAGGCGGTCATGCGGCGTACCAACGGGCGCGGCGTGGACGTACTTCTGAATTCACTCGCTGGCGACGCTTTGAGGGAGTCCTGGCACTGCATCGCGCGCTTCGGTAGATTCGTCGAACTCGGTCAAAAGGATATTGTAGGCAACACGGGCCTCGACATGGCGCCTTTTATCAAGAACGTGTCTTTCCACTCCGTCAATCTGATCGACCTTATGGACCACGATGTCCCCACAACTGCGAGGGTGTTCCGCGATGTCATGGACCTGATCCGTGCGGGCACTGTGAAACCTGTCACGCCAATTACCTCGATGCCGTTTTCGCGGATCGAGGAGGCTTTCAGGATGATGCAGAGCGGCAAGCATGTTGGAAAGCTTGTACTGGAGGCCGTAGATGACGATATTGTCCAAGCCATTCCCGCTGGCCCGGCGCCAGTGCGCTTCCATCCGGATGCTACATATGTGATCGCCGGTAGCACCAGCGGTCTCGGTAAATCCATCGCTCATTTGATGGCTGAATCTGGAGCGAAGCATATCCTGCTTCTCTCTCGCTCTGGTGCAACGAAGGCGTCCGTTCGAGACTTGCTCTCCCGACTCGCTCGCAAAGGCGTTAAAGCAGATGCATGGGCATGCGATGTTTCTGACGAAAGCCAGTTGCTCAAATGCCTGGATAGGTGCAAGTCGGAGAATTGGCCTACCATTCGCGGTGTGATCCAGGGTGCCATGGTTCTGAGGGATGGTGTAAGTTACCCCTATTCTACGATATGAATTATCATTAATCAAGACTTCGGCAGATCTATCAAAACATGTCAGCGGATCAATTCCTCGCTGCAACCAGAAGCAAGGTCCAAGGAAGTTTCAACCTACACAATTACCTGCCGAGCGATCTTGACTTCTTCGTCATGCTCTCATCCATATCTGGCATCGGCGGTTCCCGTGGCCAAGGCAATTACTGCGCCGGCAACACATATCAAGACGCTTTGGCTCATCATCGGCGCAGGATCGGTCTTAAAGCCTGCACCATCGACGTCGGTATGATCTTAGGAGTCGGATTCTTAGCAGAAGAGACGACAGGCGACCGCGTACACGAGAATATGCAGTCGTGGATCGTTCTCGGGGTCCGAGAGCATGAGTTCATAGGCATCCTGCAAGCAGCCATCACAGGCGAGAGCATGAATAGTGCACGTGTACCACCTCAGCTGATGACGGGTCTTGGAACGGGTGGAATGCTCCTACACGGCGCGACGCAGGACCCATACTATTTCTCGGACTCCAAATTCGCTCATCTCGGGACCGTCGACACGTACCAGCTCGCAAAGGAGACCCATGATGACACCATGCAGTTGCGCGTGCAGATCTCGCAAGCAGAAACCGCGGACCAAGCTACTGATATCGTCGCGGATGCCCTAGCGAAGAAGCTCGCGAAGTCGATGATGATAGCTGTTGGTATGTAACCCTAACCCTAACCCTATGTGGTACGCCTTTAAGACAAGAGAAGTGAGCCTAACGCATTCGCAGAGGATATCGATGTCACGAGACCAGTGAGCAGTTACGGTGTTGACAGTTTATTAGCTGTCGAGCTGCGCGCTTGGATCTACTCTGAGATACAGGCGGATATATCCGTCTTCGACCTCCTGAGCAAGACCGCCCTGACGTCGCTTGCGCGGAAGATAGTGTCGGGCTCGAAGACAGTTCCGGATGCACTCAAGACTGCCGAGTAAATTTTTGTGGATTTCCTTTTTCATGTTTTTCTATATAGGTACTTGCTTCATTGGCGTTCATGCTCTGCTCCAGTGGAGAGGGCATTTTTCTTGTTCTTCGGTATTAAAGTGGATGTATACCTATATGTATAAATTTTATCTTGGGAACGGTGTCTGGCTAGATATAGAAGATGGCGGGAGTGTTATCGGTTCGCCGTTTAATTTTTATGTTCATTATTGTTCGAATCCGATTGGATGTCGCATTTCTTCAACACGGTGCCCAGTTGTCGTCAAAATTGGTATTTCGTATGTGAGCTGTTGCGAATTTTAGATACTTATGTCCGGAATAGTCACTATGATAATGCTCTTCGTTCTTAAATCTTCCTTTTCACCAAACCCCTGAAGAAATCAAAGCTATTCTCATCACTTTGCAGAGCCCAGATCTTACCCGTCGGTTTATTGTCGCTCCCTAGCTCTTCTGCTCTTAGCATACCCCAGTCTCTCGTAATGCCCACAATTCGAGCTTTCACCCCGCCTTGGGCCTCAAGGTTGACGATCTGCCGTCCATGTAGCCAGTAGTTGTAATATGCGCCTTCCATATCTCTCGTGAATCCTCGTCGGACAAATGTCTTGTAGAGGGCTTCTAGGTGAGTTAGAATCCCCGCTATAAGCTTTTCAATACGGAAAGACGCGAGGTGTGAGGGAAGTAGGGCATCAAGAGAGGTTGTGGGCCGACCATTCGTGGTGTTAATTCCGATACCAAGAACAATCTGGTAAGAACCCGATGAATAAGAACAATTGGATAATATACCACCGATTTTGACGTAAGATGGAGACGACGATGAAGACTGTCTTGGATCAAGTGCGTATATATCATTGGGCCATTTCAGCTTCACGGGTACCTCCTTATATCCTTTATCATAGGATTTGATTGCTTCAACGATGGCAATGGCAGCGAGGTACTGGATAAAGACGATAGGCCGGCTCGATGCGAGATGAGCTGGATGATTGATGACGGTAGACATAATCAACGATCCAGCTGGCGACACCCAAACGTTGCTTCCACGTCCTCGTCCTGCGACTTGAGTCGTCGCGGCAAGTGTAAATCCACATGGGAGTCTAGAAAGTAGTTTGAAGTTTTTATCGAGCAGCGTGTTGGTGCTAGTAACAACTTCCCCGTACATCAGAAAGTCGCCCCATTCCTCTGCCTCAGGTTCTGACCGCCGGTAATCTTGCAAGCTAGAGTAGAATGCATTGTGATTGAAGTACGGCGTCGCCTTAGCCTCCGGCCAGGCAGTTTCATGTGTCACGATACGCTTGACAATGGTGGTATAGTCGATTATGCCTTCACCGCTCAAGTCAAGCGACTTTTGATCCTTACTGTCATCGGAAGTTATTGCTTCTCTCAAGCCAGTAAAGGACCACATGGTTTCGGGCTTTTGTAGATGAAAGACGTCGCTTTCCGCTCTGATGTACTCCTCGCCGTCTTCCCTACTGATGATTTCTTCCCACGAATGTAATAAATCATCGACATCTCTGCTAGAGATAGACGATAGATGTAGTCGAGAGAGGGACGGCACACCTGATGTCTCCTGATTGACCTCTAGTCCTAACTTGGATAAGCATGCTTTTAAAAAGCTTGTCCGCGCATCGTCATCGGCTCGGAGGGTATCTATAAGTTCATCATAGCCCTCAACGCCGTGGTGTGGGCTTAGGTTTGCTGCAGCAAATTCGGGATGAGGCCCCGTGAGAATTGCGGAGCCCTGGCCGACTTTACAATACACCACAGCGGCATTATCGCGGCCACCGTCGACGTCGATTTCGTTCGCGTAACTTGCTAATACTTCAACATCGCTATTTCCATCTATTGAATTGACGAAAACGCCGCCACCGTTGTAGTAGGATGTGAATACGTCGGGGACCATGCCTGCACCCCTGAATGCATCCTTCGCAACGTTCACCCGCACTGCTCGGGCCCCTTTCTCGCTGTGATATTGGAAACCCTTGAAGGCGCCCCCTCTACAGACACCAGGGAAGAAGGCTAGCTCCCTAAGCCCGACAACTTCCATGGCCTTATTGCCAACCTCAAACTCGCACTTCTTAGACCCATAATAACCGCCAGCGCAGAAACCCAAGTACGAGCCACCCCTGCGCACATACTCGGATATAATTGAGTTGCCTTCACCATTGAGCACGCGACAGTACCCGAGATCAGCACCGCCGGGGAATACAAGCAGTGCGCAAGAAGGACCCCATGGCTCCTTTAGCAGAACAGTTTCGGTGATGGGGATGACTGCGTAATTTGGCGAGAGAAGTCGGCGTAGAGAATAGATGGCGTGTTTGACTGATTCAATCGTAGACCCTGTACCTGTGTAAACCAAAACATTGAGTTTGCGCGACGTCATGTTGAACGAGGTCTCGTTTAACTTGGTCCGATGAAAGGAATTGTATCGATGGGCTTAGGGGGTCTTAATGAGGTAATTCCCGGGCCTTTCGGATCCCCGAATTTCCACCTTTTCACCGCCCTGTAGTGGGATTTAGTCCCTAAATTCCCAACGCCCGGATCACGCGATCTTATCAACAAGAAAATAATATCCAACAACGGCCCCAGATCTTCTCCGTACGAAGCCGAGAGCTGTAGACAATGTCCAAGGATGAAAGCACGAGTCAGCAGAGCAGTACAGCTCAAGATGATGACGAACCGGATGAATGGTGAGATTCGTGAAACCGAAAAATTTAAATAATTATTAATTCTCGTTGGCTGACTCTTTCTTTGCTGATTGTTTAGGGACAAGAGAATCTTTAGCACAGGATGCGCAGGTGAAGAGATCTCGGAATGATGTACTGTTGGTATATTGAAATGCTGACTGGTAAATTAGATGAGAATGCCAAATTGACCGACTGCTACTTCGAGAAGAAAGACTGGCGAGCTTGCAAGAAGGAGGTAAGCAATGAAGTTATAATATCTAATTAGAGGAATTGCTTTTTCAGTCCCACACAGCAACGTGCTAACGGACTTCGCCAATGTTAGATGGAGATTTTCAGAGCGTGTTGGAAGAAACACAACAACGACGAGAGGACATCCACAAAAGACGCATGATTTGTTGAAGTCAAGTTATGAAAGCGTGGTTATGAAACCGTAAGGGAAAGAACAGTATCTGTAAAAGAGACATGATGAGGAAGAGTTAAATAAGAAGAAGTTGAGGTATTAATGTTCATATTACTATTACACTAACCCAATCTCTTTCCAAAGTCAAAGTCATTGGAAGCTGCTATTTGGTTAAGAGAGAGAGTTATTACGCTAGTTGTATTAATTGAGGATGGAAATCTCCGTACCTAGGCCTATCGATAAGCTATCTCGGCACCTGCACACCCGTCCCCGGAGCCGCAGGTGAAAATCCATTGCAGCACCTAATCAATTCAGACTAAAATTTTCAACACTTTTTGATAATCTATTCGTCTCCATTTACCTAATCTCTACCTGGTATACAGCACCAATACCACCACCACAACACAACACAAGCACAAGCACAAGCACCTAGGACCCAACAATGGCATCGCGAGCCTTAACACCGCTACGAGCGGCAACCCGCCAATTGTGCTCGTCCTCAAACCCCCAGAACTGGGCCCAAGTGCCCATGCGAACGCTCGTCAGCGCCTCCAAACCGAAGACGTACCCCCAATCGACCGTCAGGCCCCCTTCCGGCTCCTCAACAAGCACGACAACAGCGTCGAAGCCGGCGTCCGCATCCACCGCCGCCCCCGCCACACGAACGCCCGTCCCCGCCGTCTCGGAAGCCCCTCTCCCGGACGCGGCGTCGCAGCCGTTGCCGGGGGAGACCGACGCGGGCGAGGAGAACGGCGGCCCGATCGACTGGACGCAGTCCTACCACGGGCTGGGCACGTCGTCGTTCGGCCCCGAGGTCGCGGCCGTGCTGCAGGCGCCCCTCGACCCCGAGGACATCGAGGTCAAGCCCGACGGCATCATCTACCTGCCCGAGATCAAGTACCGGCGCATCCTCAACGCGGCGTTCGGTCCCGGCGGTTGGGGGCTGGCGCCCAGGGGCCAGCTCACCGTGCATGAGCGGTTGGTCACGCGCGAGTATGCGTTGATTGTGCATGGGCGGTAAGTTGGCTACGTCTGTCCTTGGTGTTGCATCGGTGGATTACTCTATGCTTCAGCAGAAAGAGAAGATACTGGTGGATAGGCCATGGGTTTGTTTAACCAGGAAATAACATTTACTGACATATGTGACGATCATAGATTCGTGGCGCAAGCCAGAGGTGAACAGCAGTACTTCAACGAGGAGGGCATCTCGACCGCAGCCGAGGGGTGTAAATCCAACGCGCTCATGCGATGCAGCAAGGACCTGGGCATCGCGTCGGAGCTATGGGACCCGCGCTTCATCCGCAAGTTCATCAAGCAGCACGCCCTGCAGCAGTGGGTCGAACACGTCACCACCAAGAAGAAGAAGCAGATCTGGCTGCGCAAGGACGACGAGGTCCGCTACCCGTTCAAGAAGTCATAGTGGCGAGGAAAGTTCTGGCGTTTGTTTGGCAAGCTTGATCTTAGTTGACGAATGAGGGGCTGTGTATTATAGGAACTAAATGAGAAAGAGGTGGGAGATACCCCGAAGATTTCTGCTAGACACTAGGCGCATGTCACATCCATACGAGATAAGACTGGTAGGATAGACGGGCGGCAGAGAATATAATGATACAAGCCACGCACAAGGCAACGGCTTCTCAGCTCCATAAATATATTTGCTCCGGACAAGAGTTGAATCCAATCGTCGTCTAACCCTCAATTCGTTCAACCAAATCTACCCGTCCCCTCCAAATATGCACACCAGCCAAAGAACCAGACCATAAACTCCATGCGATTGAATTTAAACGTAGGGACAAGGTTAGCCTACTTCTCCACCCCAGAGCTGTGTCCAGCATCCGGCTGGCCGGTCGGTTGTCCGGTGCCTACAGTGCCCCAGCCGAGGAAGCTCCAGCCGCTCCTCGCGTTACCGGGGCTGGGCTCGGTCGCGGGCGCTCTCCTACGTAGATTGCCGTCATCCTCTTCGGCACCACTCTCGGCGTCAATCTTCTCGAAGTCGACCTCGCTCCGGCTCTTACTGATTCCGCTCCATACGCTGTGGCCGCTTGGCGGCCGCGAGCTCCCTTCTTGTCCGTCCAAGCTCATGCTGCTGGGACGTAACTCCTTCCTCGCTTGATCCGCTGTCTTACGCTCCTCCTCGGACTTCTCCAGCTGCTGGGCTTCTTTGTCCAGCGCGCCCATCATAAGCGCTAGCCTCTCCCTCTGCGCGGTGATGAAGGTTATCTTCTCATCGGCGCCGCTGATGTTCTCGGGGATCAGGGTTGCGGTGGACGACTCCGGGTTCTTAGCCTGGGTCGCGAAGTTGCCGGCGGCGGCACCGACCGCACCGGCTAGCATGTTGAAGAAATCCGTCCCTGGAGTGCCGGCGTTGTTATTCGTCCACCGCGCCGCTGGCACGCTGAACCTAGCAAGCAATGCCTGGGTATAGCCCTGCGGCGCCGCTGTGGCTCTTGTCTCCTCCTCCTGCTCGCGCGGCGGCATGCCAAGAACCTGGGTGCGGAGCAACTCGATGGCGCGCTTCAGGTAGGCCATACCAGCGGCCTTAAGCCTATCGTGGGCGCTGGCGATGAAATCCTCGATGGCGGTCTCATTCTCTTCGAGGTAGGGGTGAAGGTAGGTCTCGTAGAGCACGCGCGCGCCCTGGGTCTGGGGCAGGACGAGGTAGAGCAGGAAGAAGAGGCGCATATAGGAGTAGAAGGGGATCCACGTGAGAATGAACTCAGTCCAGGACTCGACGAGGAGGGCGCAGGACAGGACGGACCAGTACATGAGCCATGGCGTAAGCTGGGTGGGATCGGAGGTCTTGAGTGCCTTGTAGGAGGCGAAGAGGGGGAAGAGGAAGGACGCGACAGAGCTATCGTTGACGTTAGACGGCAGGGATTAGTCACGATCTTCGGTTCGCATACAAAGAACAGGGGGGTGGTGGACATACGAGAGGAGTTTCGGGATGAGGTCGAACATGGTGATTGGTAGTATCGACTCGGATAGAATGCGAAACAAAAAAGGGGGGGGATAACTAATGATGAGTTCCTTTGAGTTGTCAGTTTCGGTTGTTGGATTTTGCGGTGACTTGTTCAGCCTCAGGGGAGTTGTATTGGGGGCGTCGTAGGAATCGATTATGGAGTCTGTCTAGTGTAGGAAAGGTTCGGTATGAATATGAATGCGAATATGACTATGATTGTGATTGTGACTGTGACTACCTAGGTAGTGTATGGTTCTGAGAGAGAAAGAGAAAGTGGAAACAAAGAAATGACCGGAATGCCGGCAAAGACTGGTCTTGTTTTTATGAAAATCAGTTCGAAGGAGGTTAGATAACATACCTAGGATTGATAGCTGGAGGTGACAGAAATATGAATGTAGGTTCAGGTTCAGGTTGTTCTTGTAAATTCCAGTTAGCAATGCGCTTCTTTAGCTAAGGTTGAGTTTAAAGCTAGCTTGAGTCGTAAATGACGATTTGAAAGAGAGATCACGGCGAATGACCCCGCCAAAGAACGTCACAGGTTACAAGCAAGTAAGCAAGTACCCTAGGTACCTCTAAGTAGGGTAAATCACCTGCACTAAGCCACGCACTCCTGAATTCCAGGGTTCAAAGAAAGCTGCTAAGTGTTGGTGCCTTATTTAGTCGCGCGGGGCTTATTATGGCGGGCTGGGGCGACTAACCGTGTCGGGTCTTTCTGCAGGGTACAGTTGATACAGTTCGGTACAAAAAACTGTCACTTATCCTGATTAGCCTACTTGCAGCTGAACCGTGCTTCAGCTATAAACCTTATTTAGGCCGGGTTTGCTCGGGCAGCTCGGACCTCGGGGTACGGATACGGAGGTACTTACTTACCTCAAGACTTCAAATGTTTGAATGTTCGTATTCAACCTTTCAATTTCCTTTCCTTGATATTCTTGTCAACCGAAAGATTGAAGTTGGACGAACTTTTTTATAAAAATAAAACTTGTATGATTCTGAAATGATTATTACAAAAAAAAGAAGTTCCCATCCCAAGCATCTTAATATATCACAAACTTGAATAAACACGTTGCAATTCTTCTGCCTTCCATACATCTGCTTTCTTCTCCTCACCTCCTCATGACGCGTTTTTCTCACTTCTTTTCTGTCTGCCTAACCCGACGCATACCCGACTAGTTGAAAACACATGTTCTCATGCAACTGTGGCCTAATATATCAATATGGTAATCTGTTCACTTGCAACTTACATATCTGTTATGAACCTTTGTTACGTTTCCTGCCATGTTATAGGTCAGCGAGTGAGAATTTCTCCAGTATAGGCGCCTGATGAAGAATATACCAGAGAAGCCCAATGTCAACTCTATTTTTTCTTTTCTTTTCGAGCCGACGGAAATTCAAGTTTTACATGTCTCGCAGTGCCAAGGCCATTAAAAAGGGGTCAAGAATCAAGATCGGGGATGTTCTAAATTTACGGGTAGGGCTCACTAATAACAAGGATAGAAGTTCCATAGGGTTGACTTCCTTCCGACATTATAGATTCTCGTCATCTGAGGCTTTGGTAGTTGCTCATCTTGAAATGAACATAGATCATCTAACCTTACGGCAGCGCCAATGTTGTACCAATGAACGATCGGGCTAAAAGTTGTTCTCTTGTATCCTTATCAACATTCTCCATAACGGTGCCTAGAATTCCTTCCACGTATGAATTATAACAAGTGATTATCATCGCAATGCGTATATATCTGGATCTGGTGCTTGTGACACTCGAGAGTTTACGAGCTCTGAGTTAACTCCTTAAATACTATATGTCCACGTGGACCCACGGAATAGGGGTGCTTCAGTCAGTATGGAACCTGTTTTTTCTTAACCTGGGATATTCCATTGCTCGAAATATTTGTACTTCTGATCTATTTAATCTTTGCATCATGTTGATCGCACAGAGAAATCAAACGTCCAGGCTGACTCGAGGGAAGTCAAGCTAGGAATAGACATTGGTGCGCCTAAGGGTCGGATTATGCATGAGTACCTACCTACCTAGAGTAATATATCTAAGACAGCTTAATAAGGCTATATTGTTGGACTGGGGGACCAGATATACTGAAACCCTTAAATAGTGATGTGACGCATTCTCGGCATTTAAATATGTTCACGTCGTACCACTGCTTATGGAGAAGGACATAGCCTATGACAACTGCGCCTTCAAGGAAGAGGAGATTCCCAAGTAAGAATATGTAAGATTTGTCAGTATAATTAGCTGAAACTGCTATTTCAATTATATAATTGACAACAAACATTGTAGTCATTCATGAACACTGGCGAGACAGGCAGACCGCCTTATTTTTGATATCATGCATAGACTCACCTCCAACCCTCTTAGATCTATATCTAGAATTTCACTTCATCTGTGCCACATCATCCTCTATTCGCCTCACCATCTTATCATTTTTGCCCCTTTTTGACCTCCGAAATACACAAATGTTCCTGTAATTTTGCATGGGAGTAAACGTGATATTATCCATGTAGCATAGTTGTTTTATGATAAATTGATCTCCATATCATTAGTAATACAAAAATAAAACATGAACGCTGGATAGTACGTAATACCACTCCAGCGTTGAAATGAAGAAGTTAACTCTGCCTTGAGTTTGATTTCTGGTATATTTAACCCCTATTCCGAGGGCGGCCATTTCTGATCCCGCGTCGATCCCATTCCCTTGTAAAATAACTCCCAGTCTCGGACTCTTTCTCAAATCACCATGTGAGGTAAACTTCAGGTCATCGTAGTCTCCGTAGCTGGGTAGCTTTTACTCAATTCGCAGAGAAGTCGTCACCAGGGTCGTTGAAAGAAAAAAAGTCGGGTGGTGACACGTATGCCCCAGCATTCCCACCCTGCCCCTGGCCTGATGAGTTTCCTGCGTCTTGGTTGGAAGACTGATCTTTGTGAGACTATAATCTGTTAGTCCCCATGCTGTACTTATATTGTTAAGGGATGTGTACCTTCGAAGATTTCTTCTTGCTATCTTTGGATGACTTTGAGCGACTACTCTTTTCTTCGTGCTAGTTAGTCCTTCTATTCTCAGATTTTTTTGTCCCATTCTTGATAAAGTCTTACTTGTGCTTGACGAGTCTGTGGGTGACATTTTCTAAAAGGGTCTGGATAATTCCTCGTTGCTTGTCGTCGATGAAGTGCTGGTGGTGAGTTGCTCCATTCCTAGCTACATGATTGCCTTCATTCTATGCTTATATATGATGCCTCACTCTCCATCTACCCACAATGCCTAGGACTTGTCTTCATCTTCGGAAGTGCCTGTACTTCCAATATCTGCTGTCGTGGAAGATTCAGCTCGGTCTCACATTCGTAATGATCGTATACGTGCCTATCGGCACACCGAGAGCATATGTTAGCATTTTGGGGGTTTGAAGTCATACTGAGGATCCTAAGTTAATAAAGCCGAGTCAATCTGCGCCATCGTCATTTCCGTATCTCACCTACGAATGCCGAAAAGAATGACGTCCCTGTTCGGAGTGTTCGTTTCGGGCCGCCCCCTTACTTCGCTAACGGACCGCGTTCGCAATCGGGCTCGCAAATTGATAGCATTTGGAGCCAGTCCCGCAACCACCGGCAGATGCCAATGAGCCGCAGATGCTGGGCCGCACCGTGCCTTAACAAATGTAGATTAGAGATGCGAGATACAGAGATCACTAAACCAATTTAAGCCGGGCGGTCCGAATATGGTCGACATATAATGCTACCGCGTGTTCCTTAGGGCTGGCGTTACTACCCCACTCTATCTCAGCCCCTTTTATATGTAGGTGTGTAGCATCATGGGAATGCTAGATAACGTACGTATATAGGCAGATCATCGACTACGTGCATGTTCTGTTGCAACGCAGAGAATCCGACTAAACATAGTAACATCCATATGTAAGGGCGGCTTGCGTCAGACGCATAATTTGTGTTACTACCACTTATGAATCCCATCTCCAGCTACCCGGACCAAGAATTCAACCTCATCCTTCTTACCTGAGCAGGACTGTCTTTTCCCGCAACGCCATGTTTAAGACAAAAACGGCCTATTGTAAAGCCTTGACAGTACCCATATCTTTAGATATGCATACCTTATTTTCTCTCAGCCTTTCGTCTCAACTATGTACCTTCTCCCGGAACTGACGTGTGATAGTATTCTCTACTACCAAGGGAGAATACGGCTTACTAAACTTATGACGCCGCATATTTGATGTAAGCCCCTCCGTAATCATCGGAGCTCTTTCTCCCCGCATAATACGAGAAAATGTTGCTACGTCAAGTTATTTTAGAGGTCCTTTAGCTATTGTTAGCTGAGGGCATAAAAATATAAAGAGACGAAGTCCTTAATTACATCGTATGCTTTTTATCATTATGGAGAATACTTGATCCCACAAGTTCATTCGCAATTCATCGGCGGTGCCCGAAGGACGGAGCACGGAAATACCTAGATGATATATGTAACTTATGGTTACATCTGAGAAGCGCAAACGAGCGGCTAGTTCTCGGTGTGTTCCCCTAGACTCGCAGTCTTCCTTAGATGTTATGTGTGGCCTCTCACAGGCTGATATTGCCGCCACAATGCGACATTGTAAGCAAGGCAGATTAGTGAACGTCCAGTCCCTCATGGTAACTTGCCATATTCGGGACCAAGTTCGGCTTACTTGGTACATCACACCCATTGGATCCAACAGGAAGTAAACTACATACCATACTAGATCTGTTGAGCTGGAGCGTCGATCTCCGGTTTGATTTCGGAGCCTGCGGTATACAAACAGTTGCATCTCACACTATTGCCCGAAAGATCTTACGTATCCTAATGCGTTTACCGACTCATTCTAAACTATTGCGAGATGGGGATGACAGACAAGTTCATGTTAGATGTCACGATGCACACTACACGATGTAGGATGTGGAATCTTTGTTGAGCGAGTAACTCTAAACTTAATTGCAGCAGATCGAGGTATACATACAGGAACTCTCCTTTCCCACCATATCTCAGGTGTGTCTCCCCCGATGTGAACACCTACAACAGACCGTAACCCTGACTAATTGTCAACATAAGTAGCCTTCTGGCTTCTGAAAGATAAGGGGCGAAGCCCCCCTATATATACCTAATATTCGTTACCATTCCTCGCTGTGGCCGCACCACGAGCGTCCTCGATGACAGGATTGTGGTTTATTAATGCGCGTAGTCACGTTTGTGCAAGCTTTTGCTTATTGTCCGCAATACCGAAGAAATTGACATTATTCTTATCGTGCGACTCATTGACGAAGTTAATATAGTCCATCCAGATCGCACAGACAAAGTGTTGCGAGCCCCTGGCATGGGTGCTTCAGCTTCATTCGGGCTCTTTGTGTGGCAATAAACCACTGTAGCTGTACTGCTTTACAGTAGATTCACGTTTTGCAACAGATTTATTGCAATTTAGGCAAGGCAAAGCCTGTTGAATTGGTGGCTACTGACTGCTCTGGTGACTCGCTGGCGAGATCGCAGACTGCAGTATTCATTAGCAAAGACTCTACAATTAATACCCGTATTAAAACTATAGAGAAATAGATCATCCAGTAAACAGAGTACCAATACTTGTTAAATATTTACGTACCTATACCTGTGGGTATTACACCATGATACCAGGTCTTTGGTTGTGATCACATATTACTATGCAAGCAGTTGTGGTTTGGTTTCTATAATCATTGTTGTTCAAGTTCAAGTTAGAAAGCTTGAACTTGAGCGGGGTGTTTTAGGGTGTTGGGTGTGTGGTGGGGCTAATCCCCGGATCCACACCTAATCACATGATTACTAATAATCAATGATCCAACAATACCGACAATATTTCTATCTTTTTCGTGCTTTTGCGTGGACTAATGAGTTTCCCTATTGGCGCTATTAATGCGTTAGGGGCAACGGCAGCTCGGAAGATAGGTGTTGTTATACAACTCGATATAGCAGGATAACTTAGAAGTCCACGCGTATATGCTTAATAGAAACTTTTGGTGATAACTGTTATAAATCATATAATAGGCTAAAGCTAAGTAAAAAGGGGAGGTGTTTTAACTTCTAGATTGTATTAGTAATGCATGAGAGTAGGATCTACGGACGGAGGTATTATAGCTGCATATTCAGTTATTCTAGATTATCGTGTAAGGAGGTATTTTGGGTAAATATTTTGATTTAATGCGGGAGGCGATTGGAGCGCTTTGTTGGTGGTCAATTGCGCGAGATGTGATATAGGAAGATTGGAAAGAAAGAGTAAAAGGTCATAAGAGATAGATTTGAAATACTTAATTACCTTTTGTACTCAGGTCCTCTTGGCACATGTGGGTGGGCGAGTGTTTCCCTAAGTGACGAGGATGACGTACTTAGTGACTTACAACGATTGTTGATGTTTTGATGTCGCCATACTGATTATCATGGTTTGCAGCTGCTGGGTGACTTCGTTGCCTCCTCTCAACTCGTACATCTTATATGTCTTGTTCAAATTACTTAAAGGGGCAACACTACATCGGTCACAGGATACAAGCTACTTTGTGAAAGTTATTCTGCACCCATGCCATGTATGGCCTTTTTGTATGTTTCGTTCAACGATTGAACAGGATATCCTCGTCGTTAGGACTGTTACCGATTCACTACATAGTTATCATGAAACATCACAGTCACATTTTAGCGTTAATAATAGCAGCCATGTTCTGTATTTATGTATAGACGGATACCCTTGTATAAATACCATTGCTCAATATCTCTGAAGGGGGGTCTGAAAGATCAGATCCCGGTGACTATTCTTTAACCACTCCGTGATGATATCTCCATTCCTTTCGTTGTAATTGACCAGGATACGTCATTCTGAGGATGAAAACATCTAGGTCGAGATGTACCGACCATCCACAGGCTGAGCCTGAGTTCAGAAAGGAATCGATCGTGTTGGCGCTAATGGAATGTGAAGGTTCTTCGAGAGTGGTCAGCGTTTTCTTTTCTTTTTTTTTTCTTTTGAAAAAAGGGACAAAGGAATAATAACATACTTCGTGCAATACTAAAAATGACCTAGGCGTTTTTTGCCTTAATGTTGTTTCTTCGCAGATGTCTAGCGACACTCTCGAGTATGGTACACACCTTGCCGCAACCTGGCCAGTTGCACGTCATTTTACCAAGAGGGTTTCCCTGGCCGGCGACAGCATTATGTTGTTTCAAGTGATTGTTGAGGTCACTTTCCGTGGGAACGACGGCGTTGCACTCGGGCCAAAAGCAACGTGTCCCAATGTGTACGTCACCCATATGCTGAAGAAGTGTTTTCTTGGACTTATATTGTCGGCGGCATTGGGTGCAACTGAATCCCTCGGGACTGGGACTGGGCTGTGCTACTGTCTTTGTTTGATTATCGTGGATATCTTCGGCCTCAACTATAGACTTGGTTAACACGATAAACTAGACTTTGTGAATAAAGAGACACACGAAGCTGGGAGAGGAAGGGCAGACTGCATTGGTGGGATTGAATCTGGTGTTATAGCTTTGGAGACAAGCACCTACTTGTGTTCTCAATGTTAGGCAATTCCTCGCGCTCACGTATGAGGGCTTTAATCCACTCGACGTGTTCTGACGTGAGAGGATCTTCCTCAGTCGTGTATGCTGTCTCACTAGGCGGCTCAATCCCTTCCATCTGGCACATGAGGGTAATTAGGGAATTGACCCTAGGGAGTTGTTCGGAGGAAGACTCCATGATGTCGGTACGTCCTATAATTCCCGTCGATTAATTAGAATGAATGGATTATTGATGTCGCGTGATAGAATTAAAATGGAAAATTGACAAGAAGTTGAATGGCTAGGATGAATGATCGAGACACGTCTTGTACAAGTTAAAAAAGGCTTACCAGTAAATGATTGGACTCGAGTAAGGTGTAGAAATCTTTATTTAAGACTTCAGGTTGTCGTCGGGAATGAGGAGTTTTGTCGGTGTATGGAGGGTGTAATGATGTGGAAGCCAGGATCTATGTTCATGTAAAAGTAGAAAAAGTGTGCTTCCGAAAGATCGATGAATTGTGGTGTCAACGTCGTTACTGAGTTGATATTTTATATAGTATCTAGGTACAAGATGAAGTATTCCCAAGGCACCTAAAATGGTTTCTCAGGTTACCAGATTTAGATCCACAAATGTATCAGTAAATATTATGTCGTTGCTTAGAAAATAATAACGTTATCTTCGGAGTGTAAAATTGTGTCTCTGGCCTCCGTCGTAGCCACATACTTCCTCTTCTTGGACGCTCCGCTGAGCCACGAGCATCGACGGCAGCTTACGTATATATGTACGCATTCGTATTGGGGATGCCAAAACCTTTTATCTTACATATTAGGGGTTATATGTGGGAGTTGACCTGCATCATTTGGCAGACATCCTCATGTACTCAAGCGCATGAGCTGTGGTGATTATGGCCCAGGGGAACTGTTTTTGCGCAGGAGAAATGAAAGAAAACATCGTGTAACCACAAGCCACGCCAACAGCCCGTTACTGAGCTGTGATATAGCTACTAGAACTAGTGTCGATCAGTATGAAAGCATTGATTTCTAAGATTGCAAGTCTATCAGTTCACTTCGTTGATATATGTACAGCTTTTCTCAAGTGAGGCATACCTTATAGTATAGCTATTTCTATTATCCCAAACAAGTTTGTTCTTCACTATTAAAGTAGTATTTCTGAAATTTGCTTGACTTAAGAAAAGATGTTAACAAATATATAGAAAACTTATTCAAAAGTGAACAAACCAGAAGACTCATAATAATTGACCACATCAGTCATAAAATCTGCCTCTGTAAATAGAATCAAGGATTCTTTTGCTATTCGAACACAGTAAGGTCACTGGTTTCCTTAAGTCATCGCTCAGAAGCTGCAAAACATGGAAAGTGTGCATTTTTTAAAACGACGGCGAGAAACTGATGGCTAAACCTGAATCGAAATTCTTCGGCTTCCTCGATGTCGATGGACAAGGTCCATCGATTATGTATGTATTGCAATACAAATCGTGGAGGGGGTGGAAAAGGGCGCTGTACAAGCCACAGCGATGGTAACGATAACTTTATGGTGTGGAATGATATATTATAAAAGATTGTTGTTTAAGGCCGTGTTTCCTGCCTTTGAATGGCAGTGGCCGCAAGGTGGCAAAGTGACTTCTGGTCCCACTTTAATTGCATTGTAGATTAAGCAACTAACCTAATGTATTATGGGTCTGTATTCATACTGCCGCCGCTATGACCAGCCGCTCACCGGCACCTTATTAAGGTCACCTTGAATTTGTGGTTATTGTTGAATTCGATCATTGTTCACCATTCTTTTGCGTTTAGAAGCATCTTTTGGCACCCACGATGTTATCGATCGAAGACCTTTCTTCTCAGGGCGTCCCTGAAAGTACTCGAAATCTATTCCAAGGCTAGTATAATCGATAGGTTCATCTTCAATTTCAGTTAACAGCGCTACAGAGGCTGCTGCCCTTGCAGCAGCCATTACCATCAACCATCGTCTGTAATTATCTTGATTAACCATTTTGAAGGTGTTTGACGTTGACTTCAATTTCAGACCATGGCGGGGTTGCGGGGTACTAGTTTATGGGCTTTCAAGTGAAATAACTAGCTCTTTTCAGTAACGATCTGCAGTCGTAGCGAAAGCTCTGTTTGCAACTGCTCTATTTCAAGCCAGTCGCGACAACACTTTCAAAACAATCTTGCCGACCTTTTTAGGAAAGGTTGCCAAGAAAGCAGGGGGTGTACAACCCGCTTTTTCATAAAGCTCAAAATCGCGACTACAGAATTGTGCACTGAATGTAGCTATTATACAGCAGTATATCGATACTCAAAGGGGTAAGGCGTAGTGGAGCTACCCCCCTGCAATGGCAAAAAGATACATTTTGGGTCGATCACGGTGGTGAAAGCGAGTCCAGGAAACACGGCCTAAACTTCGTGACACAACCCGAGTCTAAAATAAAGTCAAAAATCCCATCCTTTTCCACCTCTGTATGCATCTACATGCTGCCTCCGTAGGGAACGGCCCATGCGCCACCAGCGTCGGTGAATACAATGTCGCTTTGGTTGTGTCTAAAATGATACCTCCACACGACATGCGTTCAAAATGTCGACCGAGAAAATCCACCGCCCGCAATGCTGGGTTATCCGTTTCCATCACCAAAGGCGACCGTCTTACCCTCCGAATCCATTCTGGAAACGGCAGTATGTTCTCACTTGGGATATCTAACTCCTTCGCCAGGGCTTCAACCATGTCTTTCCATGGTTGACCTACAGGGTTGTCGATATGATAGATAGGGTTGCCCGCCTCTTCATTTAATGCTAGGTCTGCAATGATTCTAGCTACGCCGTTTACCCCCATCCACTGCAACCTTCCCTTGAGAGCTGGGAATGCTCGGAGTGCCTGCGCGGACCGTATTAGAAACGCGAAGTGTTCGGTCGTATTCCATACGCCTTGAGCAGTAGACCCGGCAATCTGGCCCGGTCGGACTACCATCGCCCGGAAATTATCAGGGTATCGATGTAATGTCTCGTCTAGGAGGCGTTCGCACACCCACTTAGCTTCACAGTACCCAACAGGTAAGACAGAGCTCATGTGGACGCGCTCTTCAGGAACTAGGCGGTTGGTACTTGTTGGATGTAATCCAACTACACCAATTGATGATATAAACTGGAAGCAGACATGCTTCCGCTCGGGGCCTTGCTTACTGTGGGTGGAAATATCAGCAGCAAGGTCGAGTAGCCTCCGGAGAGATTGGAACTGCGGCTCAAAAGCGCGCAAGGGCCTACTGGCACTCATAGGCCAGGCATTGTGCAATATATGCGTGCCATGCGCGACGAGCCATGAATATTCATCAGACGATAGGCCTAGCTGTGGCTGAGTAGTGTCTGCTGCGAGGACTCGCAGTTTTGACAAATCCTCTGGGAACAATGAAATTTCGCGGGTTGACAGTGCTTCGAGCTGGCGGCCAAAGGCTGGGATTTCAGAATTGGTTCGTCGGTTGAGACAGACGACAATGCTCACGGCGGGATCTATGGTAAAACTCTCGACCAGGTGGGATCCTAAGCTCCCGGTGGCCCCTGTGATAATTACAACCGCGCTACTTTCGCATCCATCCCTTCTTATGCTGTTTCTTGCCTCATTCCACGGTTCAGGTGCAGATGTCATAAAACCGGCCGAGTACTGTGTCACATATCGTTCAGCCTCTTGCTCTCGAGCCGCCACGATATCATCATCATTGCTAGCAACCACAACCGTCTCTTCCAGCTCTGGCATATTTGGTCTTTCGACTGCCGAGTCTCCAGACGCTAAAGCAATTATGACCTTTTGGATACGGTTCTCCGACAGCCTTCCATCTGTCCAATCCACATATTTAAACCCGGAATGCCGCAATCGTACCTCCCAGTCCTCAGCTGACACGATAGCATGTGTTCGGTCGTCCGCGAACCGCCACCAGTCATCAAGGAGGCCGAAAACTAAGTCAACAAATGGTAGAGACTCGGTCATTTCAGTGAGCAGAAGCATACCATCGGGGCGCAACGCAGCACGGATATTGGAGGTCGCGGCGGTTAGGTCAGCAGTAGCATGTACGGCATTGCTAGCTATCACGATATGTTGGGTACCGCGTAGCGTCTCCGCAGGCACCTGTTCGATGTCATGTACGGCGAATCGCATGAAAGGATAGCGCTCCCCGAACGTACGACGTGCCTGTGTTACCATAGACGGCGATAAATCAGTCACCGTATATTCGACGGGGATGTCGATGCTAGCTAAGAAGGAGGCTATTATGTGTGTTGTGCCGCCAGTTCCGGCACCCATCTCAAGGATGCGCAATGGTTCGTGGAAGTCCCCGCGTAGCTTCTCAGATACAAGCTGGATAATATCCCGCATCTGCTCGTAGAACAGACGATTAAAGGGCAGGTCGTAGTAGAGCCCCCGCACGAGATCACGTCCCTCGGATGAGCCGAACAAGGCTTGAATGCCAGTCTTTTGACCGCTAAGAACTGCAGCCAAGTTCTTTCCAGCATGGTACGCCAGTTTGTGTGCTATTATCCATTGGTCATTCATATGGACAAGCTCTTCGAAGATGGCATCGCTTGTTTTACGCGGGGCAGAAATATCCGTGCGTCTGAAATGTGTTTCATAGGCGTCTATCAGCCGTGCGTCCCTCTCAAGAAACTTATACAGCCAGGCGACCAGTCGGGAATGTTGTGGCTGGTGAGGTATACGTTTTAAGGCCTGGCCTTTGGTAGCCTTTTTCAATGAACAGCCCAGGTGTTCAAATGCTTCCACAACAAGGGCCACGCAGAGTCGGTTCGAGCGAGCGATGATGACGGCATCGGTGTTGTCCACTTTGTTGGCGCGGATACGTTGGTCAGTTGACCGTTTTATTTCTGCAAAGGCAGCTAATATGTCGACGCGAGATAGCTGAGAGTTGCTAGCGGCTGCTAGGGTGCTTGTCTTTGCGATGACTGAATCGATAGCAGCATCGCTATTACGTTCGTCGATGGAAGAATCGTCTATAGTTGGTGTTATGATTACACTGCTATCTCCAGATTCCTCCGAAAATGAATTAGTCCTACTTAAAGGAGAAGACGAACTAGCAGTGTTTTCACTGACTGGCCCGAGGCTGGTATGGTTATCTTGGCCGTTTACGGCCCTCGAAATACCCGCCACAAACTCGCGGAAACTGGTGGCTTCAAAAAGAAGTTCTAGCGTGTCTATCTTGTAGTGGAACACACTTTCGATCTCGCGGGATAACTCAGTACCGGCCAGGGAGTCTATTCCCAGATCAGCAAGTTCTGAATCATCTTGGATCTCGCTCGCCTCGGCACCTGACACGCTGGCTATGACGTCTTTAACTTTCTTGCTTAGTTCTAGACGAGATAAATCCGATGTATTGACCTTAGCTTCATGTTGATAACCTTTCGGATCTAACACTACCGGAAGTTGTGGAGCAGGAACGGACTCCGTAGATACCGCATGATCGCTGTTCTTGTTGGTGTTGGTGCTGCCCTGAGGAGCCGAGTTCTCTGTGAGCCTTTCCAGTAGCCTACTCATGGATAACCTAGGTATTCGGGTATATCTAATTCCTAACATTACCTCGGTCAACCAGCCGTCCGCTGCATCGAATACGAAAACATCTGTGAGGAAAACCCTCTGTGATTCGCGGTGGTGCCTCGCCCAGATATGCCATACCTTTCCAGGCTGACATAATCTATCACCGCGCGCAAAACCAGGTCTTCGCATAAGTTTTTCGCATCCCGTGGCTAGGAACACATCGCTACCATTTGGTTCCCGGTCCGTCATGCAGTTAACCCATACGCCTGCTACTTGGCTAAAGGAATCTGTTAGGGGTACTTCATCCAGCCAGGTCTTTTCCTCATCATCTGCCTTCACAGTAGGATCGTGAACGATGCCAGCACACTCGTTCTCTCTTCCGACCACTCGGCGCACTCCGCGGTACATATCCCCGTAGTCGACAACGTCGACTAAGGAGCGATATACATTTCGCCCTTGGAGGACGTCGTCTGCTTGTGCGTCATTTTGTAGCAGGGAGTTGCACTGCTTGTATGAAACTAGCCGCTCATATCGCGCAAACTCGGCGGTTTCGTCGGATGAGCGTAGTTCCAGCCGCCCTTGGACGCACACTGTGAAATTGCTACTATTGCGGCTGTCGGGCTGCTGTCCAGCTGGGGTGGTAACAATTCGCCACGTCCATATTCCATGCGAGAGGCTATCCTCTTCTGCTTGTAACTCAAGCCAGGCTGACTGGGCAGCATTGACACACAATGGCGTATCGTTGCTCATGTCACGAATAACAGGATGTAGATTCCGACCCATCGCTGCGGCAGGACCATCCTTAAGACTAAAGAACGCCTCGATTACCATACTGTACTCCAGTGTAGCGGGACATATTGGGACAGTCTGTACAGCGACATGGCCCGAGACGAAAGCCATGTACTGCTCGGACTCTGTATTAATCCTGAAGCGGGCGTGTCTCTTTCCTGCGTCTTGATACCCTGCGAATGTCCATAGACCAAGAGATAGGTCGGCATGTCGTGTTTCTCCTTCATTTAACGATGGTGGCGGCAGTGTTTTGAGGTCCAGCCAGTGTCGTGTCTTCTCGAATTGATACTGTGGTAAGAGTAGAGTTGTGTAGTCTTTGACTGCCTCTGCGCCGTGGTGTGGCCAAAAGGTCATATGGAGGCCTTCCTTCCACAGAGACAAAGTCGCGTCTGTGAGACTATCGATTCCTCGATCTTCGGTTAGGCCCAAAGCTTGAAAATGCGAATTAGCATCTAGCGTTACTATGCGGCGAACCATTGAGGTAATCTTCGAGCCGGATCCTGCTTCTAGCCAAATGGCAGAAGGGAAATCCTTGGCTAGTCGTTGGACGGCATGGTGAAAGAAGACGGGATTGCGCATATGGTGCGCCACGAAATTCGGTGTGCATGGAGAACCAGCCAACGGAACCTCAGTCGCTCTTTCAATTCTTATTTTAGGGCTATGGAATCTCAGTCCCATGCCGAGCTGCCTTAAGCTGGGGAGCAGAGGCTCCACAAGCGCTGAGTGAAAAGCATTTGTGACGTTCAGCTTCTTACTCCTTATCGACGCATACTCAGCACATCTTGAGAGGGTGTCGACAATACTATCCATAGCTAGGGTCGAACCAGCAAGTGTGAAGCTTTGTGCACTGTTATAGCAAGCAATGCTAGCCGGACTGCCCCCTTTGCGAACCCGGTTCGAATCTGCTATTAGCTGTTCCACGAGTCCTAATTCTCCATCCACCGCTATCATCACACCATGGTCTGGGCCCCATGAGTCCCTTATAATCTTAGCGCGACCAGCAATTAGTCCGATAGCATCTCTAAGCTCTAAGACACCAGCCACGCATAACGCTGTGATTTCCCCGAAACTGTGGCCTACTACCGCGTCGACTCGCACTCCACAGTCCATCCAGCATCTTGTAGACATGTACTGCAAAGCAAAAAGCATCGTCTGCAAATGTACGGGGTCCGTAACCGGTGTCTTAGTAAAAATCCCAGGGTAGATGCTTTCGTGCCCAAGAAACTGTATTATGGTGTTGCACCGATCTAGGTGGTAACGTATCAGGGGCACATTTTCATACACCTTACGATCTAGTCCAATGAACTTGGATGTTTGCCCGCCGAAACAAAGGATCACCGGCCGAGCGGGTTTAACTTGGATATGCATCGACGGTGCGGCCGGAGAGAGCTGCTCCAGTAGACCGGCCACGGTGCTGCACCGGAAGAGCAAAGCGCGGGGCAGGGTTGGGTTTGATTGACGATTCACATTGAAGGAGAGATCAGCTATAGAGATATCGCCCTCCTTGCTTCTGACTAAGGCTGATAGCTTAGTACAATATGCTGCAATGCTGCGGTCGTCGAAACCGGCAATCCAGAAAAGAAAGGTTTTCTTGTCAAACCTCGACATCAAAGGCTTTTGCGTGGGAGCTTGCTTCACAACCATTGCCGCAATCGATCCGCTCGCCCCATAATTGTTGATGATTGCCGACTTGTGATCGTCTGTCCAGGGCTGCAGGCTGGTCGGGATTTGGATCATATCGGAAGCCGATACATTAATGCGGCGACTCATCTTGGAATAGCTTGGCTGCGGTGGGATAAAGCCTTCGTGCATCATAAGGACGACCTTGATTAATGAAACCACCCCGGATGACGCTTCTGTGTGGCCTATGCTCCCTTTTACGGACCCAATGGGCAGCGGTTTACGCCGAATGGGCCCGCCTATCGCGGCTCGGATGCTTTGGTACTCCGCCGGGTCACCTACTGGCGTACCGGTCCCCTGTAATGGCATACGGTATTAGTTATAGTGTAGCTCCTAACGAAAACGAATAACGCACATGAGCTTCCACGAGCGAGATATCTTGAGGTTCGAGTCTTGCCTGGCGGATAACATCACAAAATAGCTTAGACATGGAAGGCGTATGAGGAACAAATAAAGGTGTGTCGTTAGAATTTTGATAAACCGCAGTGCTGTTTGGAACTGGTCAGTCAGGAGATCCGTGCAAAGACGGAAAAGGGGCAGGGCAGGGCAGGGGGTAAATAAAACGCGACAAACCCTGCAATTGTCCCAAAAATCTGGTCTCCATCCGCAAGCGCAGCCGCCATGGGCTTCAGAAAGACGCAACCGATGCCCTCGCCACGGCAGTAACCATCCGCCCCTTCATCGAACGGCTTACACTGCCCAGTCGGGCTTAGAAACGACGCGCCAGCCAGATTGTGAAACCAGACATCGTTGGTAATAATATTGACCCCTCCGCAAAGCGCAGCACTGCACTCGCCCGAACGTAAGGCTTGTACCGCTGCATGGATTGCCACCGCGGATCCAGAGCACGCCGTGTCGAACGTCATCGACGGTCCCGTCCATCCAAAATAATGTGATATCCGGCCGGCGATGGATCCCCGCAGCAGCCCCATCACCGTAAACGCGCCGGCCGGGTGGCATGCCGCGTTGTGTTCGTACTCGGTAGCACAGGTGCCTAGGTATACGCCGATGTGCTTATCCCGGCTGGCAGAGGTGGCAGGGCTGAAGTATCCCGACTGCTCGACAGCCTGGTAGGCGGCCTGCAGGACCAGTCTCTGCTGCGGATCCATGGCTGCGCTCTCGCGTGGACTCTTGCGGAAAAACCTGTGATCGAAGGCATCGACGTCGTTAATGAAATTGCCGTACCACTTGCGTCCGTCGTTGTCTTCTGGGCGTCTCCATGGTGAATTACCGAAGACCACACGTTCGGGGGGAACTTCTTGGTGCTGCGATTCTCCCGTGCGTAGTATTGTTGAAAACTCAGCGAGGTCGTCGGCTCCGGCGACTTTGATCGACATACCTACGATGGCGATATCACGGCTGTCAGCGGCGTCGTTATCTTCCTTCCCATCGGAGCTATCTGCATAAGACGTTCTTCCTACGAAAGAGATCTCATCGTCGCTAGACTGCGTGTCCTCGGCGGCGAATTGACGCGATGCTTGTTTCTCCGCGGGTACGAGATACTCAACTTGGTTGTCTACTATACGCGTCAAAGAAGGCGGTATACACCGACCTGGACCAAATGAAATAAAACTCGCTCTACCCCCGGCCCTAATCCGAGTGCCCACGAGAGCCTGAACAGTGTAATACCAGTGACACTCCTTTACTAGTATGGACCATAAGGCAAGTTTGTGCAGGCGTCCATACGAAACTAGCTCGTCATCCCCATCGTTGCTATAGGTGGGCAAAGATAGAGTTCCGGCATCCGCAAACGTCAAACTTGGATCCGAATCGCAGAACTGCACGAGCTCATCTACTATGTCGGCATGGCGAGTCGAGTGAAACCGGCCCCGTAGTCCCGTCGATACAGCGGTAATGCCGGCTTCTCGCAGATCTTGCAGCAGCATCGGAGCCGTACGCTTCGATATGGTAACAGTGGCACGTCGCTCGTCGTACCATACTGATTTGTAGGCATCGTCTGGGAATAGTCCTATGATGCGCCTTAGATTTGCTTCCTGCTCGGTGTCCTGCCACAGAACCGCAAAGGATTCCGCGGGACCGTAGCGATGCGCTTCGTCCGCCGCGTCTACCACGCCGCCGACAAGCATGGCTAGACGAACTGAAACGGCCGCGTAGCGGTCCAAGTCCTGTGTGGTTGCGGAGCTAGCGATGGCGAATGCTGTTAGCAAGCCTATGCAGAAGCCAAGTGTAGTGATATTGCCTCCGCTGACTAGAGCCGCTTGGGCGTCTAGCTCATCGCCATAGTCGCGCTCGACATATCGTCGGTATTGTGTAAGCTGTGCGAGTACAGTCAAGGGCGCGAGCACGGTATTAGGCAGGTCGCCAACACCTTGCTCCGGCGGCCCCTCTCGCAGCCACGTCTGGAGATCTGTGAGAAGTTGCCTCCCAGGTACCGAGCATAGCATGGGTATCTTGGTTGAGGCTGACTCCCAGGTCTTGGGTAGCTCGGATAGAGTATCGACGGCCCATTTCTGGTTTTGCAATTCCGATTTGAGCTCTAAGAGTGACTGCTTGTCGAAGGAGGCAGCTTCGGAACCAAACAGGAGAATGGCGGGCCCCTGCTTATGGGGCTGGTTCCTTGGACTTCCCATCCGATTCTCTGTGTAGGGATTATTCCCTATTTTCTTTCGTACAAGGGGTTTCTGAGTCCGATCTGGGGTCTAAATTAGGTCTAATGCTATGACGTATTATGGGTACGTAGATGAGTAAAGGGGATAAAGTGAGTCGAAGCTACACCACGAGCTGTCCTGGTTCTAGCAGAAAGAAAACCGACATAAAGTATGCCGTCGAAGGGTTTCTAGTACGTGATGGATTTTGAATAAATATCAAGGCCGATCATTACCTTGCTCTGGGATAGACACTAAGATTCAGTTATATATGAATATGTAGGTACGCATATAATTGGATGTATATATTTAGCATCCGGCTTAGCAAAGAATATCCTGTCCGTTGGCTACCATCAGCATCCATGAAACGCTACCCAAATCCCGGGCACGTCCTGGAGCGGCACCGAATTCGTTCATGTGCGTGCGGGAAGATAATGGGGCCGGTCAGGGGTCTTGGTTGGCAGGCAGGCTACGTATTGTAAGCAAGATCTACGACCTTCAAGTACAAAAAAGTCCGGCCATTCGGCCCCTGACTCCAAGGACCAGACAATCGGATCCTCGAGGGTTGGATCTGCCTTTTATCGGGTAAAAGGCCCGTGGTTCGAGTCCGGGTTAATCCCATAGGTGGTATTCTGAAGAGGTGGGATTTTTGATGTTTTTCTTCTCTCCTAGTCAAGTTCTTCTCTTAAAATCAGGGGCAGTTTGGTTGAAATTTCTGGAATTTACGACTTATATAAAACTTAAGAAAGAAAGATCATGAGCTCCCTATAGGACTCCTTAAAATCATATAACCAGTAATAATTACACACGTATAAAATACACATCCATCCCGCTCCCACCCGCCTAGTCAACCCCGTTCTCCCCTTCCAACCAAGCACGATACCTCCACCCCGTCTCCTCCACCATCTCCCCAACATTAAAATCCCATATCACCTTCTGCCGCTCCGCGATCTCCGCCCGCATCTTGACGGGGTCGCTCCCGCTGCCGAGGTACATCCACTCGTAGATATCCCCCGTCTCCCTCGAACTGCGCACGAGCCACTGCGTCCGCGCGTACCGCACATCGTTGTAGGCGTTTAAAGCTGCTCCTATCACGCCATCTCTCCCTTTTCCGTCTCGCACCACGAGCCCGAGGGCAGTTGCCAACGCCAGCGCGTCCTCAACCCCGAACCCGGCGCCGGCGCCGTGGTGCGGGGAACTCGCGTGCGCGGCGTCGCCGGCGAGACACACGCGGCCCCTGAAGTAGCACGGCGCGGGGTGGGCTGCCGTGTCGTCGATGCGCCAGGCGAGAGGCGTCTCGGGGATCTGCGCGAGCAGGGCCCGGACTTCGGGGCGCCAGGAGGAGAAGCGGGAGAGGATGTCGGGTCGGCTGCGGACGTTCACGTTTTTGTGGCTGCAGTCGGAGTCTGTGTCGGAGAGGAAGACCACGGTGTTCAGAAGCGTGTGCTGCGCGATCGGGTAGCTGAGGATGTGCGCCCCTGGGCCCGTGTGCATGCAGTGGTTATGCGCCTTGGATGCGCCGAGCGCCAGCTCCGCCGCCGCGATCGGGATTACGGCTCGGTAACATGTCTTGTGTGTGTACCGCGGCTGGCAGGCCTCTGGGTGCGTGGCGGAGAACAGTTGCTGGCGTACACGGGAGCGGATGCCATCGCAACCGATGAGAATGTCGCAGGCCGCTGTTGTGTCGTCTGCAAAATGTAGTGTTACTGAACTGGATGCGTCTAATCCCGAGTCCTCGTAGTCAATCAGCTCTTTGCCGAAGTGGACGATATTCGGCGGAAGGGCCTTAGACAAGTCGTCGAGGAAGTGGGAGCGCAGGCAGCTCCACCACGCCATTTTGGCATTGGGAAGCTGGAACAGCAACGTCTTTTCCGAAGCGTCGGTCTTAGCATCGCCATCAACGTCAGTCACGGCGTCATCATCGATATTGTGATATCCGTCCCAGTAGTTGTCGTATGCGAGCTGGTTCTCGTTGGCGACTCGTCGGAGAGACTCGATGACAGATGAGCTAAGCCTGGACATACACTCGCGGGTCACGCCCGTGAAGGCGATCCCGGCGCCGATCTCATGGAAATCCGAAGCTCGTTCGTACACTGATACACGCACCCCACGGTCAATAAGACCCAGTGCCAGAATTATGCCCACGATGCCGCCTCCCACAATGGCCACTGAGAGGGATGTCTCGTCTTGCACTGGATGGCTTCCGTTGCCAGCTTGGGTCTCAGTCGCAAACGATCCATTGCTGCGCTGGCTAGGAAGGTTAGCCTCTCCGGTTCTGCTGGGCATTTTGGGAATGATCCGGCTTGGGATGGGAACTCTCTGACCTAACTTCAAGTCGTACATGCACCCGTTCCCTAGAAAATAAGATAAAAATCCATTGTCTGGGTAGGGCTGGCCGTCTCGGGTCACATTCGGTCTATTTTGGTTTATTTTCTTGTAGTTCCTCTTTTTGTGACCGCGGGTGCGACGATGGGCCCAGCAGGGTGAGCCCGGACTCCCGGAGTGTTTATACTCCTAGATGTTACATGTGAAGCGGACTATGACTATGCGGCACGGAATCCATTCCGTACGATGTAGTATGGATCCAGCCCAGAGAATGGGGGCCAAAACAGTAACTGGTGTACATCTTATGTTAAAAGTGAATTCAAGTGGATATGAAGAATGATTTTTTGGTTTACCTATGAGAATGTCATAATAATACAGGCCCATACCATATCCTACAATAAACCAACACGATACTCATATCCACAGACTCTCATCATTGTCAATAAGATCCCCGACGTCCCCGTCATCATCGTCTGTTGTTTGTGTAATATTAGTGGTGACGCAGATAAGATAAAAGCGCACGAGCCACATAGCTCGTACGCTATTAGCTTAGTAAGGCTTACGCTTAGTAAGCCTGACTGGTAAAGATTTGGCCACAGCCGAATCTTTACACACACATAGATTTAACAATAACAAGAAACAGAGCAATTGCACCCCAACCTATGAATCCTAGGATTTAGACCTATACACCCAACCGTGTATACCCAATAGGGTGCCTTTCGCGACCTCCTTCTGAACCAGGCTGTCCTCGCTCTCCTTCATTCGCCAGGAAATCTGCGTCAAGGAGTTTAAATATGCCCACCACATATATCGTGCTTTAGGGCAGAAGTCGTTTAGGAACTGTAACTTTCGCCCATGTAGTTCGTTCAGCCTTTCGATAGGGTATTCAAGGTACTTTATGTCGAAGGACTGCTTTCGCATCATCGCCGGTTTAGGGTCTAAAACGATGACTTTATATTCTTTAGGAGTTTTCTGCTCCAACTCACTGAGACCATCATGACTGTCAACAACAGTTGGTATGGTTTCAACCAAGTTGATTAAACTAGGTAGGTTTCCACCAAGCGAACAGCTGGCTCAAGCTATCTACTAGGTAATACCTAGGTAGGCTGTAGTTGATTACATAACAATAATGGGGCTAGCTGATAAGATAAGGGACTTGTCGTGTGACAATGACGGGCCATACGGGGTAAAGTTTGAGTTCCATCTCAATCCATTTCCCCAACACGGGATCCCAGACGGCATGTGGGTTGCCGTCACAGCAAGCGTTCGCCATCGAAGTTCTTATTTTCGACCGATCGACATTAGAAGGGTGGTTTGGCTTGTTGGTGCTCCGGCGAAGACCAAGACGAGTCGAAAAGTTTGAAGATCCCTGGACCTGGGAACTGGGTTGGCGTCGTGACTTTGAGTTGGTTACTGGAGTCTGGTAGTTGGTTCCGTCCTGTTCCATTCCTCACGAGGAATGTGCCTTGGCGTTGCTGGCATTCCCGAAATTCGACCATCCTACAGCAGTCTTCGCGGTCTCCATCCATAGCTAGAGATGAAACTTGCCTTACTCGACCAGAAGTCGGAGTTATTTGACGGCCTCAAGTCCTTTTGCTTCTTCTTCATCGCGTTTATAGGGGAAATGAGGCGTGCCATGTTAGGGTTGATAAATTGGCTAGGGCTATGCTCTTATTGCTAGACTGTGCTGGAGTAGTACATGTAGTAGGGATAGACATTATAAGACTTAGAGGTAATTCCAGATGTGTTATTGGTAGAGCTGGAGATAAATGATTGCATGCTCTGAAAGATCAAGTAGGTGTTCAGGTAAGTAATTGATGGAAGACGAAGCCTTTTATATTTTGAAGAGAGCAACGATTAAGTTTACGGCAACTGCCTCTTACTTTTATCTTAGCTTTGTCTTGAATGTTAAAGTTAAAGGTTAACTTTGATGTTCGAGGTCTTCTTGACAAGGAGAAGAAAGTGGCACTTAGTGAGGGAGAAGCGGATTGCATTTCAAGAAACATATAACGTCTACCTAGGTATCTAGGTAGTCTTGGAATACCTTAAGGTTACTACCTACATAGGTTGGGTAAGTGAGTTAGTATTTCCCATTCACTCAATGTGACATAAGAAGAGTGTATACCTACCTCTTATGGGAGATGATATGGTTCAAGAATTGATGTCATTGAAGTTATTATGACTAAGGGAATCGATGAGCCCTTGCGGATACAAAAAGATGGTTCAGAAAATGGTTGGACTTGTTCAAACTCATAGGCACTCTCCGAGTTTAGAGTCTAAGTTAAATCAGATCAATTGGCTCATTCTTTCTCTTCAAAGTATTGTCTCTATTCCCAGGCAACTACCAGAAAAGGCTATTATATGAGGTACATCTGTAGGTATGTACATGGGTAATAAAAGAACGTTTAAGTAGATAACCCCGCAAGGTCAATAGTAACATTCCGAATGGAACACCCCGACGCATTAGGGACATACGTCTCATTAAAGATACTCCATAGCCAATCTATTGCCCGCGGTTGCCCGTTTATGATCTCAGCCACGTGCCCTCCTACCGTGTTCCTCTCGTACGTGATATCGGCGCCCACACCACAGAACCGATCCACCAACGCGTCCGTCTCTTTGGCGGGACAGTACTCGTCCCCGATTGCCTTGTAGACGTACGTCGGCATTGCAGGGACACCATGATATCCTAGCTTCGACTCGATATTGTAGACCTTCCGCATCACGGCCACTTGTAGATCCGCCACCCCGCCGATGAAATAGCTATAGATGTTCTTGAAGGAGAAGAATTCCGTCGCTACGCCCGTAATCATGTTGCGAGCGCCGAGGAACTCGTTTGCAGTTGCCGGAACTAGACGGCTTTTCAGGTACTCCTCGGCTTCGGGGTACTGCGTTGTTACCCCCAGCAAGCCGGCTACCAAGTCGCCCGCGAGGGCGCTCCCGTTGAACAAATCGAAATCCTCGGAGAAGTCGGCGACGAGACCTCCCAGAGCTGCTGCGCTGATATTGAGCTCAGGCGCGTACTGGACTTGCAGCTCGGCGGCGGCTTCGGTCGCGATACTCCCGCCGCTGTAACCCCAGATGGCGGTGGTGATTTTACCGAGGCCGCTCAGATGCGCTAGATTGAGGACCGCGCGCACGGAGTCGATAGTGGCGTGGCCGGCCTGAATGCTGGCGCAGAAGGAAGCGTTGGGACCTTCATAATCGGGGGTATTGATTATCCAGCCCTTACTAAGGAGAGTATTAACGAGGGAAGTACTCGAGGGTACGCCAAGGCTAGGAACCGGCTGGGCGAGAGCGTAGTAGAGGCCATAGGAAGGACTAGAGTCGACGGCGGCCGAGTCGTAGGCGAATTGGTAAGACAACAAGGCCTTATTACCAGAGGGAGAGACGTAGAATGAGTTAGGGATAAAAAGCGTGGTGACTGCCCAGGAGGCTTTGTAGCGAGAGTCAGTTGTTCGATAAAGAATGTTGTATGCAGCTGTGGTATTTCCGACAACGGTCGTCAAGTTTCCTGGTGCTGGGCGGATCCGGAGAATTGTGCCGGGCGTGGCGGCCTCAAAGCCGAACGGGGCGGCATACCATGGGTCTTGGCTCGGGGCTAGCGGTGTCAATGTGGTGGGACCCGAGACCAATTGCTGAGAGGCGGCGCCTAGGCCAAACAACCAGCTATACGCGCGCATATCTTCTAGAAGGAAAATGGAATACTAGGAAGACATCAGCGGCAAAGAGTCGAGCGTAGCAGGTTAGATAGCTGCCTATTCTTGGTGCACCCTTCATGGAGTAAATAGGGAAAAGGAATCATTATAACCCATGGAATGATACCTAAGCGACCAATCACTGAATAGCGCAGAGCCCATGCGAACTGCTCTAATTGGCTTACCACTCGGTCGTTGTCGTGTCTACGCCGCTGTCATGCTTACCTAGCTGCCTAGGTAGTTACCCTTGCTTCGCTTTCTCCCACTTTCGAGTCTCGGAAATGAATTGTCGTTCGCGTACATGGAGAAAAATGTCAAAGAAAATGGCCCATGTGCGAATTGCGGTACGAGGTACTGTGATAATATATATCCCTTAAATCACTCACTTAGGTAACTTATACGCATTATTTCTCGTAATAAGTCCTAACCTGGTGACTAGGGGATAACTAACAGCACAGTAAGAAGACAGTAATATTAATACATGGGCCATTTTCTCCGATGCCTTCTGCATAGGAAAGGGAGAAAGGAAAGGCGGGGTGTCGGGGAACGCGATAATATTCGGAACCGTGACGGCTTTTTGGAAGTATTTGAGACACGATAATTGGCACTTATTATATGAAGCTGGATGTTTGGGCCCAGGTAGAAACCGCCACATCCATCACCACGTGTATTACCCCAACAGCCCAATTATTAGTTTTCTCAAGCCCAGCTCGTCGTTCTCTTCTTTGTGGAGATAATTAACCTCAAACCGATCTTCCGCAGTGGGGAAAAGGCAAGGGAACGAAGTGCACTACAATGTTATGACAAGCATGCATCAAAAATTAAAATGATCCCATATTTTAGAAACTCTCCTTAAGTAGTCTTTGTATCTAATAGAAGTGTAGCCGGCTTTCCGCTCTCGAACTCTCGGATAAAACCGAATAATTTTAATTGTTACTTATTACTAGGGTTTCGATTATAAAACACGGTGTTATTTTTTATTGTATTATAACAGTATAATATAGTGTTTTATATAAAATACTGTATCATCGGAACCGGAAAAACATTTGGTACCTAGGTACAAGTACCCATGGTGTCCACATAATTAAGTTTAGGTACATCCTCCATTGATATTTCTTTGACTGGCAAAACGTTATGGTTACTGTAAGCAGTTATGGCTTAGTGCGGTCATGTGCATCCGGATAAGAGATAAGGGAGCTGGATCAAGGCAAACCGTAAGCTTAGCTTCGTACAATCAGGGTTTACAACCAAGGGCAATACAACGTTTGCTTCCCTGACATTTCACCTGTGACCGTTGTTCACAGTTACTTGAAAATGGAGAAACATACATCTAAGTCATTATGTTTTTGCAGAGTTCGATGTACTTTTCTTTACTTTCAAGTAACTGTAGCTTTTTGCCAGTTAAAGAGTAAGGTTAGGTGATTGGTTATATGCCGGAAGTGGATGTTCCGGTTCCGGTAGAAATTGTAGTATTATACTGTATAATAGGTGTTTTACAGGGGTACAGTATTATTCGCGTGTTTTACTTTAAAACACGTGTTTTTAGAAACCCTACTTATTACGCAGTAGAGCATGTTTGTGTTGCCAGTTCGTTGTCACCTAGACGCTAGACAGCCTGACAGCCTAGATAATAATCAATAGGACAGTGTGGCTTGCATATGCCCCCAAGTTTTATATTAAAAACGTGGTGGCTGACCTCACATTGGTGGTTTGAATAGCGCTTATTGGTAGGATGTCTTCAAAAGGCGAATAAGGGGGTATCAACAAGGATCTTCGAGTTGTAATTTCAAATCGTAGTTCTTCTAACCATTCGAATGGATTGCGTAGCGTCAAAGGTCTTGAAGATATTTGCACATAATGCGACGTCGTTGGGGTAGATTACACGAAGGAAAATTCTCCAACCAACACATCTATCACTTCATTACATCGCTGTGAACATGTTCATAAAGTCATAATCATTGGGTTGTCAATGTTGAAGAAATTACCTATACATACATACCAACATAAAAGTCGCCGCCCAAGTACCCGGGGGTTAATACCATATGACCCAGAATGCCTCCCTGAAATAAGCATGAAAAAGGAGACTCCCATACATATCATGATCATAACGTAACACCTCAGCCTACTAACATTTACAGTACATCCCATCACATAATCCAGTCCTATCACAAGCCTGATACCCAATCAAACAACTTCGACATCGTGCTGAACCTTTATCGACTTCATCACAATCCCATCCCCATCCTTCATCTCCTCCCTGTACTCCACCCCCGCCTCACGATCGGCCTCGATTTCCGCCCAAGCCAACCCCCTATCGCTCGCCCCATCGAGGTGCACCCAATGCGCATGGCGATCGAGGTTCTTCGGCTGGCTCTGGTACGATTTCGCAGACGAGGCTTTGGATACTTTCGTCGAGATCGCGGCGGCGCTGGGCTTGGGCTCGCTGGACACCGCGGCTGACGGCTGCTTCGTGAAGGTCTGCGAGGCCCACGAGCGCAGTGCGTTGTAGAGCCCGACTTTGGGTAGGATGGAGTTGTAGATCGGGGCGCAGCAGCATATGATGCTAGTCGCCATTTGAATGAGGTTCCAGATTACGGAGAGGAAATTACGCTCTGTGTTTCTTAAGTGTCAATGATATGTTGATGGCTTCATCAGTGGGATAATGTTGACTTACGAGCACTGTTTTGGGCTTCGACCACTTTGATGATGCCCATGACACCAGAACTACAAGTCTCGGTTAGTCTCATTTTCGTGGATAATATGTCAGTAACACCTACAAGCCACCCAATATAAATAAACCACTTAGATACCACTGGGTCTTTTTCTTCATCTGCAATGCGTGCAGCATCCAGATCGCCATTCCCGCCATGAAGAAGTCGATGGCCGCGTTTACAGGCTCGTAGACGTCGAAGAACGTGTTGATATCCACACAATATCCAGGAAGCTCCGGCTGCCAGCTCTTAGCCACTGGAATGCACGCGAATATGTGCACAAGTAGCACGACTATTCCCCATGCCCCCTGTACGAACGCCACGACCCATACGATGATCGCAAAAGTTCGCTCGACCCAGAATAGACGATAATATAGGGCTAGGAGGCTGAATTTGGCGAATGTTTGCTGTACACCGTATAAACCGTTCATGTTGAGGCCAACCTTGGCTGCTTCGGTCCATTGCTGAGGGTTTTCCTTGATGAAAACCGTCAAAGGGCGACCGTTGGCGAGTGTAAGGACTAAAGTAAACGATTACTCATTAGCTAAAACAGCGCACCGATTATTGATGCGGTCAACTTACTCCATATCAGATACCCAACGTAAGGCAAGAAGAAAACCAGAGCCAACAGAGCATAGTAGTCCTCCCAGCCGATCTTGCGACCGCCGCGCTTAGTCGCTAGAAAACGAAGCGCCGTCGCGATGATGCAAATGGGCGCGAGTATCACACTCAGAATCCAGCCCGCGGCTTCCTGGGGATCATGGAAGACATTCAATGCCATATTGGCAACGTAGCTGGCGTCCTACACTTCTCCCAATCCAAAGCGGAGATTCCGGGGGGGGCTCATGGGAATTTGACTCGGACCACGAGGTGGCGGGCGAGAGCCATCATCTCGCGATTCTAGCCCATACGTGCCACATTATTGCATCGGTGCCGAACTCGAAACGTGGGTTGGCGGCAAGACAACCGTACGCCGTACGGAGCAGGGGGTATAGAAAGGACGTCGGCAATCCTTACTCGTGGAGGGCAAATAACTCCCATGCGGGATGATTCGCATAGGATCGACGTGCATTAACTAGCCCCCGGTTATGGCACGGAGTGCTACCCAATTATTCAATGAACAGTCAAATTCTCACCACGGGAGCATCGAGCCTCGCAACTGAGCTAACCGTGCAAGGACTTGTAAGACAGGCACGTTTAATCAATGCAACGGTTACAGATCCTCCTACCGTAGAATCGGAACTGCGGGACTGCTAAATGTATGTAAGAACTCTACAGCTACGTATCATAGCCGAGCTCATTCCCGCTAAAGAAAATGCAGAAGCAGGGTACGAGCGGATACCTGATTAACCGAAAAGGGGAGTTTCGTGAGATCTGGGATCTGAAGAGTGTCTAGTGTAGCTAATAGTCTTTGACAACTATGCCCAAAGCGACAAGTCTATGAAGCCTGCTTGGTTAGTATTAGGGGATGATTGTGATCGAACACTTATTTCGAAACCGCTTTTTCACGAGAAGGCTGGACGGAAAGATGCTTCAAGTTTCATGTAGCAAATATATACCTATTTTCATGAACCCTTAAATACAATAATATAACAAGGTGTACTACATAAGCCGTTGATTTCATCACTGTTGACTTAACTCGTGATATGAGGTGCTACCCCTCAAAGTTTGGTCGCGGTTTGGACACGCCGCTGGTCTCTAACTTTCGTAACGAGTCCTGGGCTAAGTTATTGACGCCCTTAAGGCTTTCAAGCGTGCCCAAAATCTCGGCCGCGCCGGCGGCGTCTGCTGAAATTGTATTCCTTCCCCCGCCACCAAGGAGGATCCGCGCGCCGTGAAATAGGGCACCTGGCACGAATGGGTGCGCCTATGAGAAGTCAACACCATGAGTTCGTCTTTCTTTTTGAGGTCATTGCGGGGGTAGATATGCGTACCTTGAAGCAGCTAAGTTGGGCTACAGACTTAGATAAGAGCACAATTTCGCGTGCTGCATGAGTTGCTCGCTCTTCATATGCCTCCCCAGTCACTCGGTGCTGAGTAGGCGACCAGGTTCTATTACGTAGCGTCTCCATTAGATGGATAACAATCGTGGCAGAAACTAAGTGGGTGAATACAAGCATTGGGTTATTGAGTGCAGAGGTAGAAGGCAAACTTAACGCAAGGCGGCGTCTTCTCTTGCCTAGTACGTTGTCGAGCCATTCATAACGAGCCCAAAGATCAAGCGGGTCGTTACCGTAGATAGTTTCTGCGAAACCGCGCGGTCTTTGCGTCATGCATCGTTCACCGAGTGTCAAGAGAACTACGCATTCTGCAAAAGGGGAGAGTGTGCTCTGCCCGCCAGCGATGGCATCGTGTAGGAAGTCCGTACGGACGGGCTGACTGGCCTCGAAGTTGTTTTCAGGGGCTGGAAGCCGAGTACGCATCTAGAGTTGATTTCGATTAATAGCCATTTGGTACAGAGATATTTCCAAGGGGGTTTCTTACCCCATTTTCATGAAATGTTAACGGGCACGCATCGTAAAGACCAACACAGCGGTCGAGGCAATAAGCCACCCAGAATGTTCTCCTCTTTTCCTCAGCTTCGGCCCAGCAATTGTTTGAATCCACCCTGTGGTCATCTATGGTTATTTCTGGCTCACCAATTTCGTGTAATAAAGATACCTGGACCATCCGAAAAGCTCGTCCGGCTGTCATCATGGCCCGACGATGCGGCTTGCGCATGAATTCGTAGTGAGTGAGTAAGAGCCATGCTTGAATGTGCTCTAGCGGAATGTTGTCAGTCAAGTCATTCTCAGTGGTATTATCTAGCTTTGTGAGCATCTGACACGTCTCTATGTGGAGCGAATTGGAAAGCCCTTGATACGCAGCAGAAGCGGCAGAGGCCAAAGTCCGCATGGCCGACTGAAGAGCGGCATGAGCTTTCGGTTTGTCCGGTTTACCTGCCCAGGAAAAATATCGGGCGCGGTGAACCAGTGGCGTGACCGGCTGGACCCGATCGAAGTATAGCTGGTCTCTACCAGCATAGCAGGGGGGGTTAGTGATGATCCTGTATAAGCTTTCAGGGATTCTCACAAGTCAGCCTGCACCAAATCTCCGATCTCATCTACTGCATTTGGTGTCTTGTTATAAGACGCCTTTTCCGGGGTCCACGGATTATTCCACGAATGCTGCGACAATGGTTGAGTCGAGCCGTTAACTGCGGTAGAACCAGAGATAAAAGTCATGTCCGACCCCTCGGGTGAGTCCTCATCTGATGGCTGGGTCGTCGCGGCGAGCGTAGCTGCATCATCAATGGGCAGCAGAAGATCAGAGAAAATAGATTGATCTAAATTCTCAAACCTCCTGTTTGAGGTTGAGTTTTCGGCTGCGTTGAGAGCAACATTATTATCAAGATTAGAAAAGATATGGCCTAAATGGTCGTGCTCTTCATCTGAGGACTGGTTTATGCTTGCTTTTCTTGTCGTCTGAGGGCTGTCTGTCATGCTAGAAGTATCCATGCCGCCTTCCATGGGTGTAAGAGGTCCAAAAAAGACAGAATTTTCTAAATCTACGTAGTCGCTCTGATCGTTGAGGCAACGTTCGAGACTAGCTTCATTGCTTGATTAGCTAGGTCTCCGAGTAGAAATATTCACACTCACCGACTCGGGCCCGCAATGCCTGGATTTGACCTTTCCTCGGGCCTCTCTGGGGTCGCTTGTTCGTGAAAATACATACGGCGCCTGTTGCGGTACCTGAGTCAGAGAATGTTAGTAATACGGCACTGCCAGCTCAGGCAAGACCCTAGTTCAGAGCCCGGAGAAACTCACAGCTACCGCACTCCGGTCGCACACGGTCACAACGGCTCTTTTTCTTACGGCAGTTCTCGCAAGCAAGTCCGGGTTGCTGTCGGAGAGCCGAAGTCATCTTCAAGATAGCCGTAGCCGGGCGGATAGACGGATTCGGAGAAGGACAGAGATGATGAGACTGTCGTCCAAAATTCAAGTTTTAGAGCCTTCTCCCTTCATTTCCTTCGTAGGACCTTTCCACCAAGGGCGGACCTTTCCCTTGCCTCCCGCCACACTTCGCATGCTATTGCCGATTCAGTCATCATCGATCTGTTCTCATAGACCGCTGTGCCGCGGCCATGCGGCGTCTCCCCTGAGAGCCCAATGACCAAAAAGAGCGAAGGATTCGTGACGGGAAGGATTTGGTGTTGCCCATCACAAAAAGGGAACGTTGCTGGTTAAATTGGAATCTGATAGTGGCGATCTAAGGTTGCAGGGGTTTTATGTACAGCATAATAATGTAAGCAAAAGGTAGAAAATGGTACTTAAAGCAGGCCAGGAGCCACAGATCAATCACGCCAATTTACATAGTTGATAAATAGCAGTAACGTTAACGGCACGACACAAAAATGTTATTGACACGACACACCCCACTTTTTAGCCACCTTTAGCCACCGTCAGCCACCAACAACCACAG
>MU388325.1:0-93075 GCA_022578535.1 Jackrogersella minutella
GCGTCGTGGTCACGCGCTTCGTAGATACTAAATAACTATTAAATAGCATTAGATAGCATCTACGTCCTTCGGACGTAAACACAATCATCATCATCCCCATATACATTGTTTTTATCTTATATTCTTATATTCTTATATCTTATACTCCCTAGATCTGGAATCACCTGTCTCTAGTGCGTTGTTAATCTGGACGATATTCACATCTTGAACGGTCTATGAATCTTGATCGCAGGTCTCGTGCTCCTCGAAGAGCCCCTATCAGCCTTTGATTGGAAGATGGTCGTCTACTTAACGTGGTTTTCCTGTATGACAAACATATCGGCATTAACATTGCTTCGAGGTTATTTGATTCGAAACCCTCTTGAAAAGGTATGGAGACTCGGATCGACTTTTATTCTTTTGGTGGCTCTGACAGCTGCACTTATCTCTACTGGCCACTTCTTTTGGAACCCTGAAAACCTTCAAGACATAGAAGATGCGTCTCCATCAGCTTATGCATTTTGCTACTTCAACATTGACTTCAAAAACAAAGAGACTGGGGAATCGGCTCTAGGCATGGACGCAATGATCTTGACAATACTCCTTCTGGTGTTTAGCTATATGGGTAAGTTGATTAAGCTTTATCGTGGGTTTTAGCTATCGAGGGTTGAGATTTCTACCTCCATCGGCCTTACTTGTAGAAAAATGCCTGAAGAGTGCGGCTTTCTTCCAGAGGTTGATAGGAACTGCGTCATTCTTGGAAAGAGCTGCTTCGAATATGATGGTTGCCGCTCACTTTGTTGTGTGCATCTGGCTCAACATATATACTTCAATGGCATCAGATGTGAGTCATGTCTACTCTAGACGATATCTATATTATGTGCTCGTTTTATTAATTCTTGATTCTAGATTTTCTGGCCTACCGTCTCTTTAGCTTGGGGTGCCATAAGATTGCAAGAACTTAGTAGAGTTATGAAGCAATCTGCTCACACTCCTAATGGCGATTCAGCATGGACATTCGGTCAAATAGTTCCTATGTTGCTCATAATTGGACTACTTCTGGCTTGAATTCGATCTGCGCGAGAGGCGCTTGTTTAAGGTAAGTACTACATACACCCATCCTCTCAAGCTTCTTCATCAAGACGTTGCGAAAGTCGAGATTGGGAGTGCGCATTAACTATTCACGGATTCGCGTACTCATTTCCAAGAAATAATATTTGAGGCTGATAACCATGGCTTAACTGTGGAAGAAGGTAATGCTTCTATTATTTTTAGCATCATATATATCCTTGACATTTATATAGACGACGATCAATTGGATCAGCGATCCTGGTTCTCAAATGACCCCCCTCGACTGACTTTATCAATAGCCGAGATTACGCAAAAACATGGCCAGCAGCCTGAGGCGGACATGGAAACAACACTAGCATTAACTAAAGCAAGTACCTCAAGCTTAGGTGAAGAAGGAAGTTGGATTTTAGAACCTGACCTATCCACGGAATACTACCAGAAGAGCCCCTGGATGCATTGGACCCCTGCCATTTGCGTTTTCTTCACCGTCTACATGACTGAGGAGTTGATGGACATCGAGTATGATCAAATTGGAACAATCAAATATTTAGTTATTTGGTTCGTCGTCGGGCATGGCAGCATGCTTCAAGTTTACATTCTTCTATGCTCTGGCATTAACAGGAAATGGAAATGCCGTACGATACATATCGCTCTTGTCATTTTACTAGCAGGGATCTTATTCCTCTCATACTGCGTTATGGATTACGAGTTGTATTATAGTAAATCCCTATTCTGCGCGGCCGCCATGTTTGGCATCTTCATCATCACCTTGGCCGCTGCCCGGCTCAAAAGAGCAATACGAAATTGCGCTGGTATTTCATCTTCGAGTTTTTAATCTGTGGGATCATTATCCGCTAGGAGACTAGGGTTATCTTAACGAACCGCTCGACGATGGTATAGATATGGTGGATATACGGACTGGGTCTCTGGGTATACACGATTTATATATCAAAATGATTAGAAGGGATCGAGAAGTTCGGAAATTACGAAATATGAAATCACCCTAACGAAGTACTATCATAGAAAGCAAGACGGAGTAGAAATCAACGCCCGTTATCTGATTAGAAGCCTATCTCTCTAAACCCCAGTCATGAACATCATGCGTGAGCTAGTTTTCACCTATCTAGCCGAGTTCCTATGAACACAGATCCTCCGCGTCTCCTCGTCCAGCATCTTGACCGCTCTCAAAGGGAGCCACAGGCTCGGCGCAAGGACCCTCGTTCCAACCGCCGTAGTACAGGTTCATCCAGCTACCCGTACCGTTTGTCGTGGTGTTGCCCTCGCTGGCCGTCAGAAGCTCGCCGAGCTTGCCGTTGGGGCACAGGTTCGCCGTGCCGTCGCCGAGGGTGACGCCGTCCGCGGTCTCGTTGTCGGGGTTGCCAGTGTGGTAGACGGCCTCGCAGTCGCCCTGGCCCCAGGGGTCGAAGCCGCCCGGGAGGTGCGGGTTGGGGGCCTGCGTGTAGACGGGGACGAAGCGCCAGGCGACGCAGTTGAAGATGCCGGCGCACTGCACGCAGCAGTCTAGCTTGTTGGAGACGGCGCCCACGGTGACGGTCGCGGTGGGCAGGGCGCTGCGCGCGGGCAGGAAGCCGGCCGCGTTGACCTGCGCCGACGGGTTGCAGAAGTTGGGGATGGTGGCCGTGGGGTACACGCCGCCGATGGAGGTGCAGACCGAAGTGGGACCGTCAGACTGGACGGCGAGTTCCTCGGCCACGACACCGCTGGGTTGGGCTGCCGCGACACCCACAGGTCGGGTTGGGACCGTGATGGCTGTGGGAGGCGAGGGGTAAGAAAGGGGGGTCTGGTGTGTGCCAAGGGTGGTCAGGGGGACGAGGGTCAGAGGATGAGCGTATCCCGTGATGGTTGAGACAGCGGCAGCACCGGTGATTGGAGTCTGTATGCAGTGTAAGTGACCAGAAATAATAATAATAAATATCTAAAAGGGGGGAGATGTTCTGATTTGTGTTTACCTCAGTATTCTGTCGAATCTCGACAGGTCCGGCTCGAGCTACATTGAAGCTCGCAAACCCCCAGAGGAGGGAGATGCCCATCTTGGGCGAGACAAGTTCAGATAGCATGTTGAATGATGTTACAACCGCAATAGCCCTGATTTTCTAAAACGAGATGGGCTTGAATTGAAATCCGTTAGAATCGGTTACTGCCTGAGATTCCACGAGATTCCTGTACGAAGTCTGGCGTTTGCACAAGAAGGTAGAAGAAAGAAGGGTTGGTGACGAGAGATGGACCGTGGGATTTAACCTGGCCGCGCCGATAAAAAAATATGGAGGAGCTTTGAGCTTGTTTGCCAAACAAGCTCACCAAATCATTGGAAACGTTCTCACTGAGTACCTTATGAAGGCGGTGAGCTTTCCCTCTTTCCCTTTTTTTCTGCCTTTCAATTGAAGAGGGGCAACCGTTACTGGTGAACGACTGTCGGATGAGTGAATGACGCGTGAAGTAAAAGATGGCGATCTTAGACAGATATCCCACCGCTTCACGGCACCTAAGAAATTGCCCCCGCAATACCGTTCGCAACTGTCTACTGGTGAATTAACAGGTACCTATGGTAAGTAGGTATGTAGATCAGAGGGTTGCTGCCAGTGATGCGTTAGGTGGTGATGGAGTGTAGTAAAACATTCAAAAGGTGCGAAGGTGATATAAGGTGGTAGGCAGTTAATGGGCTGAATAGGGTTCCTACCCAGCTGCCCAGTTGGTGTTCAATTGCTACATCAGATATTATTAGAGGGACCGGGTTCGAGATCCCCATCGCGGAGATCTACACCAGCAACAAGATCTTATTTCCGTACGTTATCCAACGCGTAGAATGTTTGTACACATGAATGGTTGAACTATTCAGGGGGCCCACGTTATGTTTCTGTAAGGTATTTCTGCAAATACATCTCATAGGAGTATTACTCGCAGGTAAGGTTTACTCGCTTGAATATATGAAGATCATTATATGTGCATAGCTAACTGGAAATGCCAACTAGGTAGGCATCTCGAACAAGTTCGTTTCAGATAGTTGGTGGTGCATGACAAGATTGAAGAAGGGGGACAAGGGATAAAATGATGCGGAAGATCTTCCGACAAGGTAACGGAACGGGCTACTCTCCGTTACACCCTAGACGTCACTCTAATATATTTCTATTGAGAAGAGACTCGAATGTTTGTGAGTATGATGATTTTTACATGCTCATGGATCATGATGAATGTATCATAGATGTATCATGGATATAGAAATTAATATGTAATATGTAAAACCGAGGTCTTGGTAAGTTTTCAAAGAAGGTAGTTTGATAAGGTTAAGGTTGTTTGTAAGGATTATTATTAGAATCCATGAATTTAACACGTAATTGGGGGGTATGATTATGTAAGTTTGGCTTGTCGGTGATAAACCAATCAAAGCTGTTCTTCTGACTTCTGAAATGCATGTCTCTCACCTCGGCACCTGCCTAGCTCTCATGACCCCATAGTGCAACCCCTGTAGGTGCCCGGGCATTCAGTGTATCGATAACAAGGTTCCCAGTAATATTCTTATCGATACAATAACCTCTCTTATTAGGTACCTTCAGCTGAAGCTACTGTGGCTGCAATTCCATCATCTTCATTATTAGCAACAACACACTTCAACTTATTTGATAAAACCAATATGAGCACTGCAGTTGAATGATAGAGTCCACCCTTCTCCTTTTGGTCCTCTCTTTAGGTTCTATTAATATTTTGCAGTTCCTAGTTTGCACTTTACTTTCTTACCCTCCAAGATGCAACAGAGGAAGTACCTCGAGCACAAGACAATAGTATAGATTATCCAAGAAAATAATGAGTTTTGGAACTACTGTACTCTCAAAGCTTCGACTCGGTGAAGGTGGAATGTCTTCTCTCTTACCTCTACATACCTCCCCGCCCCCACATCCGTCCGAAGAACACGACCTCTCTGAATTATCTCCTCGACCAGATGATGCGCTTCTCTCGCCAGACTTCTCCCGTACTTCGACTCCGAACAGTTCCGGCACCAATCCGCCGAACATGGACCGAAATTCCGCTCGCTCCAAGGGTAAAGGCAAAGCTATAGCCTTTGCTTACCTAGATCGCCCGCTATATTCACGATCTCGAACTCCCAACTCCGTTGACGAAAACAGTGTAGCGTCCGGTAGCAATCAGAAGGACTCAAAGGTGCCGCCCGGTATTTGGCGACCGAATATACGTGCGGAACGACGCGATAGCAGCCATGCATCCCCCGGTCTACATAAATCCTTCGTTGAGAGTATATTTTTGGGCCGAGCCGACAGGTCGTCAGACCGTATGATACGCTCCGAGGTTGACCATACCTTCAAAACGCTACAAAGACGAGAGCATCAGATGCAAAAGGAACTCCAGAAGCTATTAGACGCCCAAGGCGCCGCACTGGAACGAGACCTCCAAGGGGAGGACGCCGGGAAGGCCTCGTCTGAGGGTAGTCGGCGAGAACTGTCTCCAGATTCGGCAACATCGTCCACACATCCAAAGCTGTCCAGTGATACCGTTGTGCCTGTTCGTCAGCCTAAAAGGAAGTCCATGTCCAAGCGTCAGGCTCGCATCGGCATTGCTCGAACTGTTACCATGTTGGCCGATCTGAAAAACGAAGAGGATGCGTATATCGCGAGTGCCCTAGCCAAACGCAAAACAGCACTTTCCAGACTGCGTAACTTGTCATCCCAGCACAAATCTATTACGGCCGAGATGAAGGCGTTAGAGGAAGACAACGAGCTACCAATTAAAACGGAAATCGCAAATATGGAGGAGCAGCATCGCGCGGTTTCCGCTAATATCGAAACACTGGAGGAGAAACTCAGAGTATTGAAGAGAACCAAGGCCGATCTAGAACGCAGGATCGGGGAGGCGAAGAGCACCCGAGATTCGAGCCTTAGCGGCTACAAGGGTGCCCTGAAGCAATGCGATCAAGGGATCGCCGAGCTCATGAAGTACCCAGGGATACAAGTACTAGAAGTTGAACATATAAAGGGACAAGAGGGTGAGGATTTCGCTGCGCTTATGTCTAAGCACATGTCCGGTCTAGAGTTTCTTTCGTTGCGGCCGGAAAGGAGGACGATAGAGATGGCGAGGGACTGGTGGGAAGGCGAAGTCGCCGTCCTCGAACAACGTCAGGCCACCGTCAACAGAGAACGAGTCGCCCTGGAGGAAGGCAGTGAGATATGGCAACAAGTGTTGACCCTTCTCGTCGACTTCGAGACCCGATTAAACGAATCACTACAAGACGTTGTGAAACAGCGCAATTTCGCATCTGGCAACCCGGACTCTATTCTGCTGGACCAATATAAGGCCCTCAAGAAGACGCTGCGGGAACTACGGAAGCTAGAAGAATACGTCGAAACCCAAGGGTGGAATCTCCTAATCGCCGCTATCGGCGCCGAGCTAGCACATTTCAACGGTCTTAAAGAGTTCTTAGCGGAAATGATTCGTAGCTCCGGATACGACGATGGGTCACTCACGCCAAGTACGCCTGGTGGTAACGACCTAGTCGACGTACGTGAGAACGGCGCGCCGGATGCACGGACACCTGCGGAAGAGGAAGAGGAGCTAAGCCGTAGCGTAGTCCGGCGCTGGGAGGGCACGGACGAGCCGCAGCAAAGCCGCGCCGTCCCGCCCGCTGATCTGCTAGGCGGCGAGCACCGCGAGGAGAGCGACAACGAGGTGCCCCCCGGGCTATTCAGCGAGGTGCAGCACCACGAGAGCGAAGACGAGAGCCACAATGATATACCCGTGGAGTTCTTGTCGATGCATAGCCCTAAGCAGGCCCGCGGCCCTAGCTATGTAAGAAGGGAGAGCAGCGAAACGGATAATGAGGTCCCGCCTGATTTGCTAGCGGAGAATCGCAGGGATGACGACACTGTTGATTAGGACATCGCACAGTCCTGCATACATTTCTAGGGCCAGGGGGTAATCCTACCTGGTGTTTGTTTGGGACGGTTTGGGCCTTGGGTGTATGGCATAGCGAAGGGCCTTTTTGGGAGGGGTTAGGTGCAAGTTTGTCTACTTGTTTGGTATGCGAGGTTAATATCACAGGACGGATCATGACGGGATGTAATGGAGGTAAGACTTCCCACGGATACCATGGGCAGGCTTGTCATGAGGGTACATTACGTCCTTGCTTAAGGCGCCATGGGGTCAGCCATTTCTATTTTCATGAACGATGATTTTATTACCAGCATCGGTAAGCTTCAACACTACTAGCTAGCTAAATAATGAGCGCTCAGTGGAATAACTCGCATAACAGCGACAGTCACTCTTCAATAAATCAGAGACATAGAAAACATAAGATATTCTCATAATGGGAATACTTCCTCTATTCTCGTGTAATGCGACGGCGACAACGACCAGCCTACATATAAGTAATAAAGTGAAAGAGGTGTTTTTTTTCTTCTTCATTCCTTCGTCTATCGTAGTAACAAGAAATTCATCAAATGGATATATGACCCAGCAGCAACGCCTGTTCGTGACGGGGAGAAAAGAAAAATCCAATGCAGCACGAATGATGCGAGAAGAGGGCAACCAAACTCCCTTCACCTCAGGTTCTTCCTGACAGGAATATCCTCCGATATGACATACTGCGAGCGATTGTAGGAGTACCACGGAGAACATGGCGGTGCTAGACCGAATGCGGAATAGCATATGATCGGAAGCTCAGACGGTCCTTCGGCGATGGAGAGAGATGGCGGTCATTGATCGAGCGACATGAGGGGAGATGGATTTTTCCCGCCAACGTATATCACATATGGTATATCCCCCGACTCTCTTTGCTCATCCGGAACCGATGTTGATCCTTATCGAGTCCGGTGGAACCAACCGCTTGAGCCTGCTATTGCGACTGATTGATCCATCACCCACTCGCCGACGCCCAGGTACTTGTCTACCCACTTGTTTGCCTCCTTGTCTCCACCGACGGATACGCGCTCAGTGTTGAAACTAGGGGTCGGAAAATCATGTCAGCCTCGTTGCTCTCCTTTTATTTCTAGCCCGACCTCCTTTTCCGCCTTTTGGTATGTTTCTCCACCGTAACCATAGTCCTGACACGTAGGCAATACGACGAGACGGGGTGGAGGCAACACTCACGTTAGACCGGTCGACCGTCTCATGCCGGCAAGAATAGTAGAGACTGAGGGACAGGTAAAGTTAGTCGCTAGGACGATGCATGGGGGTTCGTTAACATGATCGAGGGGAGAGTCGCATACTGAGAACCGCATCCACGGCGTAGTGAGTGAGTCGTCCGAGCTTTCCCCAAAGGCCAAATGTCAGCAAGTTGAGGAACTGTTTTCAAGAAGATACACCGATCAGAGTTCAGCGTCGTCTTAAGAAGATAACATGTAAAAGTAAAATCAAAATGAAAAGAAATTACTTCTGTCGGAAACAAGACTTCTTTTTTTCCTCCCGAATACTACTTGGTAATATAACTGACTGGCACACCAGTGGAAGAAGAATGTTGGGGATTGGGTGTATTGGGTATTGGGATTATGCGCGCAAGAACATACCACCATCTTGATGAAAGAGAAAGAGTAAAGTCGATTAGAGATTTGCTAATAATTGTGATTCGCGGAGGTATGTAGTATCGAATAGTTCGCTAGGAAGATTAAACGTCTCTGTTTGTTATTTGTTGTTATTTTGTCGTAATAGTTTGAGGCAGAAAGGAAGGAAGATCACGAGGTGTTTGGCATATGAAGGTAGGTAAGTAAGTGTGGTAAGTGGTAAGTTGGTAAATGGCAAATAGTAAGTAGTAAGTAGTAGGTCACTTCCAGTTAAAGGGTGGGAAGGCGGAGGGCGGAACCTCGACCATCGCTTGCATCCCCTTGGATATTCCGTTACCTGGGACCTTGTTCACAACATTGAAGCGGCGTGGCGGTGGGCCAGTGGTACCAGCACCTACATTAGGCAAGGACCCATGACTCGGGATTCCACACCCGAATTTTATCTATTATCTAATCAGTCGGATAAATCTACAGTACCTAGTACTTATCATATGCCCCTCCCTTTTCTTTCTAGGTTCCAGGAATTAACATAATGTGGCTCTCAATATTGGAAGCCACTTTCTAAGCCACAGCTTACATAAAGGTGCAAATTGAAACCTCCACATTTGAATAGGGGCCTCCTATCTCATATCGTAAGATGTTTCGATAATATCAAATGAGTTTACTCTTTGTCCTCCCATTTTAGACATCATCTACATATAGATATAGGCTAATATATTCAACCTATAACCCCCGTCAGGGTAACAATCAGCTTGCGTAAAATCGCTTCCGCTGGCTCTAAACTTGAATGTATATAGCTGCGTCTTCTTATACACTATTCTATCCAGTATGCCGTTATTATTTCTTTATCTCCTATTCCCCAATGTGCATTTATGTTGCTAAGTCGATTTTTCGTCAGTCCCTTCTACGAGTAAGATATATCTCCACTTTCTACTCGAAGACATGGTAAGGTCCATAAACATCCTATCAAGGGTAAAGGGTAATTCCGAGCAGTGCCTTTGGTATGCGGCTTTGCCTAGCTAGGCAGAATTAGAGTATATCTAGTTCAGTATCTATCAACACCTGATCCTCTGCGGAGTATAGCGTGTCGATACGTGGATGTTGTAAGAATAAGGTCGGTATCATGAGGCCATGAATGTCCGGCTTAGCCTATACACGCAGTCAGTCAATGCAAACTATGAGTAAATTACTATTATCACCATTCGTACACTACAAGAGATCATCAGAGATCTCAATCTTCCCATATTATGTCGCGTGAAGTCAATTCATCAAGACCTCGTCCGCATAGCATTACCTAAGCACGAACACACGGAACTAAAGGCGATAAGACGTATGTTCTCTTAAACTACCCAAGTAAATAATGATTCGTGGATATGTCAATCGAATCGGTTGTTTAATATTTTGAACTTTTCAACATACGTTCTGTTGATATTTCCTTGTTAGCCATTTGTGAGCATGATTGTAAGTTGGAGGCTAACGATACAACCTCACCGACAGGAATACATCACAACGCGAATAGTGGTTCTTTGGACTCTTGCAGTTTTCCATATTACAGGCTAATGATTGACTTCTAATATGTCAGCTATAACTGATCCGTTGGAGTTATTTAAAGATTATACGCACCTACGTAGGTAGGTAGTGAAAGTAGAATTAAGGTTAGCTTAGTGTTTAGGATCAATAGCATGGTAGCCAATGAAGAGTTAGCATGCTTCCAAAAACGGAAACTAGTCACATTCATTCAAGCAAGCAAACCACGTAGTACAAAATGATACGACATGTAATTAACAGATTGAAATAATGTGTATTTGTGGTAAAAGATATTGAAGGTTGATATTAATGAAGGTGATCATTTTTGTATTTTACTCGTGAAGCTTCTACTAAAATTTCCTTCGTGCTTTTCATCTTCTGTTTCTATTAGTCTTTATTATCATCAATCATCTAATTGTAGATGTCTATCAGCGGATAGAACACGTTAGTAAACGCGATGACGAGATAAAGTAGTACTTTCGTATATATTCGTTGTCACTTCTGGTAGCTTTAGTGAGTTCCTTGCACAATACTAGACCTGAGTGCAATGAACTAGTACATAGCTTATATAACCTAAGATGCAGGAAACCTAGCTCAGAGTCGAGCATGACTTATGAGCCAGCATTAGGGCTAAAGGCCGGCGCCCTCGTATTTTTACTTACCGTTCAAGTATCCCAAACACCACTTAGACGAAGAAGCGTTGAACCTGCCATTTGGGAGGAATCTCTAGAGAATAGCCGTTAACTATTAGATTAGGTACTTTATAGAACTCCATTGATGAAGAAAATAGCACCAAAGTGTCATGAAATTGTCGAGCTATCCTCGTGCAAGTTTGGTAAGTAAATGCTAGCTCATCATATGAGCGGTATAAATTAAACATTCATAATCACGGAACCCTTTGAGACCGGCATCCAATGTGTCCAACTAGCCATAAATCTTTTTCTTCAGGATACCTAAAGCCTCGAGCTTCATTGAAGGTATGCCGTGCAGGCCGTGGACTGCTATTGGCAGTTAGTTACACACCGTAGTTCTCATCCAGCATTACGTGGGTTCTTTAATTCTTCTTCGCCTTGTCATGAGCTGGGTTACCAAATATGCGGTTTCATTTCTTTTTTCTCATCTAACACTAACAGTTGTGCCAGAGCGTAATTAAGTTGACGAAGTTGTTGTTTCCTGGAGACTTAGCCAAGTGAAAGTGCCTTTTCTTATTTGACTTGAGTGGGTTTGAGGCTATACAGGCCCATATATATACCCATTTTATCAAAAGTCCTAGTGGGCAGGCTGCCAGGTACAATTTTAAATGATATTCCTGTACCAACACTCAAGCTTTCGGGGTTCAGCACTTACGTTACTAGGTAAATGGAACCTAACCAAAACGAATCTATACTTGGCACTATTAGAGCTAGGACCTTTGTTGATTATGCTGATGCTATATTAGGAGCAACTCCCTCCTCGTCTTTGCCCTAGAGACTGATGTCCAAGGCTCAACCCCTGATGTTATCCTTATGATCTTGGAGACTAATCAAGTTAAGTTGCGAATTGCACTAAATAAAGCCAGTTTTAGAAACTTTTGAGCGACATCTCAAATTTTGAGTCGTATTTGGTTCCAACTTGTGGGGAACCGCTGAATACCAATGTGATAAACAACGGCGACTTAAGCTATCGAACAAAGGATGTAATTACAAGCAAGATGATCCGTTACGTCGGCCCACTTCAAGGGCCATCGAAACTTTGAGCAAAGGCTATTTAGTCATTCACTTAGGCCGATATCCGGCTCTCTTCACTTCTACGGCTTCATTACCTTAAATATATATACTTGGGATTATTTGGGACGGACCAGCAATCATAATCCGTTCTCAGTTCCACCATGAGGCTGAACTGAAAGCTCAAGATGTAAGCCTCATTTCTTGGATCGAAAGGAAAGGGCCGGATCCAGTTAATGAACATCGATATCTGGGTTTATGAATATAGCCTGAGGCCATGAGCACGCTGAGATTGTGCTACGTTTGAGTTATGCTTCATAAGCATGTCGCTCAAGATTTACAGATTTGTTCTGCAGCATGGCAAGTGACGGTGTAATCGTCAAGCTTTTCATTCCTAAGTTGGTCAACCACAAGTTCACCTAACCTCTGACTCGGGACTACCGCGTTAAAGGTAATATAAGTTCGTCTATTCTAATAGAGAATTGCTACATCCATAGTGCCCCACCACCAGGATGTGGCGATCTATTATTCGCGGAATCTGTACCGAGTTTAACGTTTGAATTCCAACTGCCGCCGTACTGCGTCAAAACCAAGCAATCGCTTCCAATACCGATTTATGTTGTTGGATTACGTAAATTGGAGAGAAGCTACGGACCTCGCGTAATGGTTATATTCGTTTACCAGGGTTAGATGTGTAAACAATTAGTTGTATACTAGTATCTATAAACTTCGGAGTGAAACGACGGTTACTTGGCCATATAAAAGTTACTGATAGCCGAGGATGTTCATTTCGATAATAGGTCTGCCCACTTCGAGCCAAGACCTACTCCCGCCTTCCGAAGGCTATGGTAGAAAGTCAAAGCAGGATAGAACTTAATTGTCATTGGAAAGGTTCGATTCTAAACTCAAGCACGTCAGCCCCTACGACTTGAATCCATGGATGAGAATCTGCATACGTGTCGTATGAGTAATTATTGAAATCTTGTATTAATGGCCTCCGAGCTTCACTTAAAATGAGCACGTTGGCATCTTACCCTGCGCTATAACTTATCCTAACCTACACACGATATATTATTCGAGAAGTCGGTCGACTAAGACCAGTCCAAATCAGAGTTCGACCGCAAGGAAACTCCAAAGACCGATAGAGTCATCCTTTAGCCACATCCAGCCAATGGACCGTCAAAATAGCAGCGGTGCGCCATCGTTAGTACAAGAGACCCCTCCACCTCCTTACAGCCAATACCTGGATAACGAGGAGGAGGAAAATGAAGACATCTCTTCGGCCCGGTCGGATAAAGTGCAAGACCTCTCTGAGCCTCCCTCACCACACATAGTACCTACGACAAGCGCATTTCCGACCACTTGGGTCCTCTACCACACGTTATCGATGAGCCAAATTCTCATGATTGGCTCACGCGAGCACGGTCCCCTCTTCGCCGTCACAAAACACTCTGGATGGTGGACGGGTCAGCCGGACCTAGTCCTACATCGCGGGCCCCATGCTTCATTGCCAGCCCTGGCAGCCGGCATGGGGGGAGCTGGGATAGGGAGGCATTCCATCATCGTGCTCCCGCCGCCACCAGGATTCGGGCAAGAGTCCTCGCAAGAACTGTTACTGCGCGTGGAAGACAAAGATAATACGGAATGGAAGTCCCACGTAAGCTTCCGGTTCACGATTGAGGTCGGTACGGACCCCAGCCGATATAGACGTGAGACTTTCGAGTGGCAGCACACCCACGGCGAACTGATTTCGGTTTTCCTTGACAGGGCAAAGGATGGGTGGAAACTGGTACGTCTGGATGGTGACGAAGATGGCGATTCGGACGGACCAGAACCTCACGAAAGACAGGAGATCGTAGCAGTGTGGGCCTATGCTAGGATGAGCATGACTAAGGTGCTCAAGTTCCGGTATCTTGGAAATGGAGCAACTGGTGCGTTTGGCGGGAGATGGGCGATCATGGCGGCCATGACGGCCATGCGAATGTACCAAAGGCAGCAGAATAACAGGAATAAGGACTGGTGACGTTGGATAAGTCTAATCCCTTAACTATCTCTCGTCGCTCTAAATAAATACAACGCATTTTTAAAGATTATCTCTTTATTCACACTTTGCCATGAGTTTCTTTTCTATGGGCCATGGTATAAATAGTAAGATATTCATGGGATATTATATATATTCTTTTTATAGTGCACGATGTGCGCTAAGGCTGCGCCACAATCCTCGGCAAAGATCTTTCTTTCAGCTTAAATCTTTTGAAAGTCCTTCGCTCATGTTCAAAATCGGATGGGATCTCAATGCGAGTCATTACAGTACACAAGACGACTATCGGGACATATCCGGACAGCCCCAGTGGGAAAAGAGATCATATGGCGGGATCAAAGGCCAATAACGTCGAATAACATCTTCCTAATGCGGGCTCGCCCTCCTGTGTAGCCCACGCATCGGGTGATCCATTTGTTGATCTTATGTTAAGCAGGTTAAGCAGGGGTCCAAATCGACTTGAGATTTGGCCCCCATTTTCTTGCCTCTCAGCTGAAATGTAACCCACATTCATATCTTTAGCATACGTAAGCGTTGTTATACTATGGCCGGGCTGAAGACGCAAGATAATTCATCCATGCAGGGTTCATATTAGATTCTTTAATACCATGGGCTCTCTTCCTGGCTTGGGCTTCCTACTTTTCAGTAATTGTATTCCTAATAGACCTGGGACGCGATGAAAGGCCAACAACCGGCAGACGCACCGGCGGAGAAGAAGCTATCCGAGCGGGAAGCGTCGGTAAAGGAGATGTGGGCTGCGGCGGCTAAGGCGTTCGAGGACATATGTGGCGAATCGCTGCAGAGAGGCGACGTGAAGGGATTTGACGATGTGCAGAGGATGATTGAGGGCGTCAATAAAGCTTCATACGGCACCGACGCAGAGCAGACAGACAAGTGGGACAAGGCGAAGAGCGTAGGACTCAAGTCGCTCAAGTACCTGAAATTACTTGTCGGGGCTGCTTCCCAGGCCTCTTCCTTTGTATGTTGAATTACATGCGCTTGTCTCGATGGCAGCTGACGCTTCTAGATACCCATCCCCTCATCCGCGGCTAGCATCGCTAGCAGCGCGCTCTGTTTCGTATTTGATATTCCCGAGGCTATCAAAGGTTACAATGACGCTGTTAACCAGGTTTTTAGTGAGGTGTCTTCGGCGCTTTCACAATTCCAAATCTACGCGTCAATGAAAAATGTCGACCCCGTGGTCATCCAGAGAATTCACCTCGTTATGATTAGTTTCGTCAAGCTCTGCGCTCACGTCGTCAAATACCGCCAGGGCCGCAAGCGGGACCGCCTCCTGCGGCAGATCAAGTCCATATTTGACGAAGATTCAGGACTGGGAAATGAGATGGCTGAGTTCAAGCGAGTATTGCAACAGCAGCGTGACGTCGAAGGAACCGTCACGCTCGCGGTGGTGGCCGAGACGCATCAGAACGTTGCGATACTCCTCGAGCAATCCGTCGTGTTCGGAAAGACGACCGAGGAGACACACCAGTTGGTACAGGAGACGCAGAAAGACGTGCAATCCTTCAAGGATGACGCCGACCGCAGTAAGGCGCTCATTAAGATCCGCGACACGCTCGGCGTGCCGCCGACGGTACGGCTCGATACCAACACCACACAGACGTGCACGAATATCTACGATAGGTGCCTCAACCGTACGGGATCATGGATCTGGACGCACGATGCCTACACCTCATGGACAGCACCCAGCAAGGACCAGGAGACCTCGCACGTTCTCATCTTGTCGGGACCCCCCTCCTCGGGTAAGACCTCGGCCAGCTGTCTCATCACAAAGCGTCTCGAGGACCAAAAGGGGCGCACATATGTGGCGCATTACTTCTTTCCTGCCAGCACGAAGAAGTCCGACGAGGAGAAAAACCCCGTGCACACAGCCCTGAAATACATGGCGTTCCAAATCGCGCGCGTCGACACCACCGTTCTAAAGCCGCTCGGCAAAGCATGCGATGCCGGGCCTGGTATATTTCGCCGCTCGGCCAATCTAGAGTCCTTGGATGCACTATGGGGCGAGCTGAGAATCGGGGGGCCTGGTTCGGGCGCCACGTACTACCTCATATTTGACGGGCTTGAGAACCTGCCCGACAAGCAGAGCGAGATACTGCTCAGTTTCGCCTTTGGCCCCAAGCTAACCGAGCAATCATCTGGGCGGGTGCGCGTGCTGGTGAGCGGAACGGATGACCAGTTTTACAGCAGACCGGGAGGCGCCAATATTAGCAGCGCGCTAAGAATCCAGATGGAGGAGCATAACGCGCCGGACATGCGTATCGTGATCGATGAGGCGCTCACCAAGCGGGGCATGTTGGAGCACGCGAGGCCCAACTCGGACCAACAGAAGGCACGGGATAATATCATCGAGAAGCTGCCGCGGAACGTCAGCGGAAGCTATTCTCGCCTACAATTCGGGCTTGACGATGTGATCCGCCTGCTGAGCACGCGTACTGCGGCCCGGGAGCTGGACCGCATGCTGGACCAGCCGATGAGCAGCCATGAGGCGGCCATCAAGAACCTGCAGCGGTCGCTGACGGCGGACGAGATTAGCGAGCTGAACGAACTGCTGAAGTGGGTTCTGTTTTGCAACAATCCCATGACGTTGGAACAGCTCGAGGCTGCTATGGTGAGCTATCCTACCCCGATCATGCCGCACGGGGTTAACCAACAGCATGAAAGTTCCTCTACTCTGGGACGGAGTCCCTCGCATCCCTTCATTTCATCATCAAGAATAAGTACTCTGCCGTTTTGAAGTTAGATAGCGGCTATGTATACGGCCAAGATGGCGTCAAGGATTACCTTCAAAAGGATAAAGACATTTCGGGCAAATCGTCGCACTCTAGGGACCGTTCCACCATCAGCATGACTATCTGCATCAACAACGTGGACCAGGAGCTGTGCGGGCACTTCCTTTGGGACCTTGCGCATAAGGCTATCCGAGACAAGTTCAAGTTTGACTTCGATGCGGCCTCTGCTAACGGTACCCTGCACAGTAGCGGTCAGGCTACCATCGCGGTGGATGAGTTCGAGGCGCATCACACTATTGTTACCCGCGCCTTTGAATTTCTAGACAGTGATCCCAGAGATCAGACCAAGGAGATCGGGCAGTACCTAGTCGGCTGGCTACCGTACCACCTGGGACAGCTACGCCAGCTCGAGGATGACGAAAAGGGGGCTCTGACACCGGGTGAGCAAACCGAGATTGGTCAAAACTTGTACAAATTGTTCAAGGACGACAAGGTGTTTCTGCGCCACAAAGAGAGTTTCGGGGTCACATGGTGGTTCGTAGAGGAGATGGAGGGTTTGCAGAAATGGTTGATGGACTCGGCTGTTGTGCGAAGGCTGGACAAGAAATGGCGAGATGAGGTGCAGATGCCTATCAGTCCGACAAGGGGATTTTTGAAAGAGCTCGTGAAGTTGCTAGTCGAAGGTCTGTTGAGGAACAGGAGCTGGGGAGCCCAGAACGCTTATGGTTGGATCGAGAAGTTTATGCTACTAGTGAGTATCCCAACCTGATACGTGATCTGAGTTAGAATAACACTAATCGTTCTCCGGAAACAGGATGACAAACTCCATCATACCCCCGAGAAACTTAAGTCCGGCGAAACAATGTCATCTGGACCTCTCTCCGTCCAAAATTCTTTCTTTCTTACTGATATTGACTGGGACCGCGTGAGCGCCTGGTGCCAGAACTTCTTGGGACTTCCTGACTCGGATCTCAACTCCCTCTGGTACGAGCGCCTCGCTGAAGCCTCGTCCTCACATAGTTGCTTTGCCGACATTATCCTGCAGCTTTACGAGCGCGCCATCGAAAAGGGAAACCCCAGCTGGCTATGCTACCGCGGATTGGGGGAAACGTACTTTAGTAAGGACCGAACACAGGAGGCTATCACGCAAGTAGAGTTAGCGCTGCAAGAGGCGGAACGAGAGGATTCCACACCCAAGCCGGAAGCAAAGGATCTCGTGGAGTTACACCTACTCTTGGGGGAGTATGCCTACATGGCGGGCGACGCACAGAGGGCAGCCGAGCAGTATTCGCTTGCGTGCGAGGGCGAGGACCCAGTACAGGCGATGCAGGGACAGCTGGGCTATCTAAAGGCCGGTCTGAGCTTTCCTGATGCGGAGGCGATACGGCAGTTGTTGAAGAGTACATTGGCTAAAACAGACGGGAAGGGAACGACGACGAACTTTCTGAAGATGTTTGCGCGAGACGCCGAACACGATATTCTCGTCTCTAAGATGTTCGTCGTGGCGAAGGGGGATCTAGACCTCTTCAAAGGAATTGTACGCGCCATGGAGACAGCGACGGCGATGCCAGTACTGAATGAGGGCCGTACCACAGAGTTAACCAGGGACCTTCTCTTGGCCGAGGATGAGGCCCGTGGGGTGCTCCTCTACGACCGGGGTGTCGCGGCATATACATACAGGATATCGTCCGACGGCACCGAGGCCATCGGTGAGGCCCTACGGTTGTGGAGGGAGAGTCGCGACCTACTCTCCAACGTTGGCGGGCGGAACGCCTTCCTTGCGCGGCAGGACGCCAGCACGGCGCTAGCGCAACATTACTTCCAAGGCATGATGGACGGAAACCATCTGGACTACGCCGGCGCCCTAGCCAAGTTAGCAGAGGACGACTCCAATGTTCAGCACGGCGACGCAGCTGGATTCTTGGGCACGGTGTATGCATTACACGACAAGAAGGAACAGGCCAGGGCAGCACTTGTGCCGCGGATAAGACAGGCGTTCCAGATCCTCTCGGATCATCTCCCCGAGAACGACACGGTTGGGTTCTCGATCTTAGAAAAGACATTGGAACAGTACCAGGACTTCGATAACGCGGCCGTTGCCTTGTCTCTGCTGGGTCCTCCGGATCTCGTCACCGAAGCGCTGGTTTTCGAAGGCAAGGACATCATGATACCCGACGGCGCGGAAAAGGAACGAATGTTAGATATGGTCACTAGGCTTGCCAAGGAAACAATCCAGATCGCCAAAACCCAGTTCCCGGATGCCTCACAGCAAATTCAACGCATCGGCGCTGCTAAAGTGCACATAGAATCTCTTATAGCCGCTACGGGGCCCAAGCCCAAACTGGAATTTCATGATGACCAAGGCGATGTCGAGGGATCCGAAAGCCATTTCAGACAAGACGCACCAACCGTCTCAGAACTCGACATACTTGACTTCCGCATATCTAGCCTGCAGCAGCTTCACTCACCCCAAATCGACACCTCGGCCCTCCAGTGGTCATGGACGTGCGACGGCCTCACCCCAGATGGCAAGCACTGCGAGAAAAGGACCACGTTTGGGCAAGAGTCCTACACCTGCATATACTGCTCGAATCGGGACTTTTGTGGTGACTGCCTTGCGCGGCTGCGCGATCCTAACACTGACGGGAGGATCATGGCATGCAGTGCAAAGCATCGGTGGTTGCGGAACCCACGGGGGGGAGGTGACATGTACGTCGGGAGTAAGGCGAAGACCGTGCGGTTCCCGAAGGAAGTAAGGCCTACAAAGGACGACGAGAACATTTTAGAGATTTGTTACGACGAGGATGGCAGTAGAGAGATCACGGTGGAGGCGTGGAAGGAGGCGTTGGCTAAAGAGTGGAACATATCCCTCGAGGAAATTAAAGAGGAGATGTCTAGGCAAGCCACTCCTGAAGGAGGCGAGCAGAGTGAACAGAACAACGAGGAGTAAACTGGCGGAGATAATAGCGAATTTGTACTGGAATAGCTTAGGACCTCACTACAAATAAGATGTTTACAACAGTAATACGGGCACTAAAGCGAGAAGACTAACAATTGGGAATATCTGTCGGATCGAATTCGGTACTAGTAGTCGCAATATTACTTAGAATCATGATCGATGCTATGCGCTAAAAGCAGCCCAAGTGCCACCGCCTCCTTTCAAGAATGACGGAGCCTTGGCATTCAAGTTCGAGGGCCACCTAGCCGGCTTAGGCAGCTAAGAAAACAGCCCAGAAATCGGCATCGCCAAGCTGCGGTCGATCGACGGGGTGTAGCTGGAGACAGACGAAAAACGAGTAGCGCCAAGCAAATCGTAGATGGAAATGCCCGTAGGTGAAGCTTATCACGATTCTAGTCTCGATAAATCGCAAGACGAAATAGCTCTCTATGTGCTTGGCACAAAGTCGAGACGAACTAAGACGTGCTAAAAATTGGTAGTAATTCAAACAGCGAGGATGGACTAAGTAATGGATCATCGAATAGGCAAGAGTAATGGCGAGATAAGTAGGAACAGTGTTTATGATATATTCCAGTCACAGGAAAGATGCTTCTCGTTGCTTCTAACGCCGTCTTAGTTGAGAATGAGTGAAATAACCGGTAAATTATGTTCATATCATTGGCTTCAGATATCTTCACGACTATAAATAATGACGTATGCAATATGTGTTGATATATAGATACGTAGTCATGAATAACCTATATAGGTACACATGATACTAAGGGGTCCATTATAATATAATACTTTTTTTTCTCCAGTCATGTATCTATAACACATTTCCAATGCAGTTTACTCTTTATGCCACTATTTTAATAAAATCCCGTAGTCCTAGCCCAGGATTACAGGTTTTTGATAACGAACCTTTTCCTTAGGCTTTCACCATACTTGATAATGACTAATGATACGGGGAACAGCGCCACGGCGATGAAACCCAGCAGACTGTTACCCCAGCCGATGCCCAGCTTGCTGTACATAGGCAGACCAGCTAGCGGGAGCACGGCACCGGCTAATGATCGCACGACGGTGTTGCATGCTATGGCAGAGGCGGCGTATATGGTGAAGGCGTCGACTAGGTACATCTGGACGGACATGAACACGATCAAGTTCCCGATACCGACGACGGCAGTCCCGATGATGGGCGCGATCCAGTGTACCCTAAAGCTAGCCGTCCATCCGTATATGAACAAGCCGGCGGGGATTGATATGGCTCCTATAGGAAGCAGCGGTAATCTGTATTCCGGTTTCATGCCCGCTTTCACTCCACCGGTAGCCTGAGCTACCGCGTCGGCTTCGGCCGCTTTCCTCCGGATGTATCTGTCCGAGGTCGTGCTGAAAAGGAGGATACCAATCATACTTCCCACGCCAAGGCCAATAAACGCTAGACCGACGGTGCTGGTCGTGAAGCCGTAATATTCCTGGAACACCTCCGTCATAGTCGTGAACATCAAGTACAAGTAACCGTACGTGACGGCCATATAGAGCGACGTGATTGCGACGATCGGCGAAAGAAATAACATTCTGAAGGGTCGAATGATGCCCCGCTTGAAGTAGTCCTTCGGTGATAAGCCGGCGTCCAGCTTGGATCGCAGCATATTGTTCCCAGTCTCCTTACGCATCGCCGCCGCCTTCCTCTCGAGGATGATAGGTGCATAGCTCTCCTTAAGACTGAAGAGCATGAGAATAGAGAGAAGACCTCCGACGATGGCCAGAAGCCAGAACGACCACCTCCACCCCTCGGCATCGGATAGGAAACCTCCACAGACCGGGCCGATGATTGGGCCCAGAAGAGGACCGATGCTAAAGACCGCCATCGCAAACCCCCTTGTCTCCTGTGGGATCATGTCGGCGATAGTCCCGCCCCCGTTCGTGATGGCCACGGAACCGAAAACACCGGCGAAAAATCGGAATACGATTAGAGCATTCAACGTCGGCGCGAGCGCGCAACCGACCGAGAACGCCACGAATCCTAGGTTGGCGATATGGTAAAGAATGACTCGGCCGTAGATCTCGGAAAGCGGCGCGAAGAGCATGGGCCCGGCGGCGAAGCCCAAGATGTATACTGAGACCACGAATGCGGCGATCTCTAAGGAGGTGGAGTGGAATTCGGCTACGACCTGGGGCACGCCAGGAGCGAATATGGCTGCGAGTGGCACCTAGTTAGTTCTGATTCGATAGGTGTGCATATAAAGATCTATTAGATGCCGTGCGACATAAGACTCACATGATGCTAAAGGGGCGACGAATGTCATGGCACTGACAAGGCCGCAATTGAGTACTTTTCGCCATCTCGGCCAGTTGTATGGATTCTCGAGATCGTCGGGGCCATTCCACCATATTATGTTAGGATTTAGATCGCTATCGTCATTCTCGTCGTCGTTGTTGCTCGATAGACCGGCCTCGCCAGGCTCCTGTGCCTTTTCAACGTCGACATGGCCATTCGTCCTACTCCCTCTACTAGCGATAGAATTTCTCCTCCGCTCTGCTATCGATCGCTGTCGTCTGAGTTCCTCTTCCTCGCTAAGCACAAAACCCTCGCTCGACGGGATATCTGCGTCGTGTCCCTCATCCACCGCCTGGCTGATCTTGCGCCGAAGCTGCAGCTGCGCTTCACTGCCAGAATCATTGTCGCGCTCATCTGTATGCGTCGCAGCAGGAGTTAATGATGCGCTAGACGTCATTGTTCCTTGATGACTAGCTTCTTATGTTAACGACGACCTGATCAGATGTATCCACCTAGACATCCCCCCGGGGTTGTAATAGGTAAAATTGTTGAGTGGAAACACAGAGTAGAAAAGTCTTACGACTATAACATACAAGCTATATAAAATTAGAAGTTTGCTTACATGGGATGTGCTTAGGAGTTTTTTTTTTTTTTTCGCCCTCCCTGGGGTCCTAGTCCTGGGAAACAAGATCAGGCCTTTCCTTGTAAGTCGGATTGGCGCTGGGACGGCCCGCCTTGGTGTCGTGCGCTCGATTTCCTGATTCAAATTTTAATCTCCTTTCTTTTCCTTTAGTTCTTTAATAATTTTCTCTAAAGATGTATTCTCAAAGTGTATTACCGACCACTTGCAATTATGGTGAGATCTCCAATTCATCTCACCGATAGGATCAAGAATCATAAAAGAGAAACGATAGAGGGAGGGCGGTCATGAAAAGAAGAGAAAAAAAAAGATTACATTCATTACTCCCATGTTGGCTTCGATCCGACGCGATGTTACCGCTGAACATTCGATTGGCTCGTGGTTGGAAAATCGTCTAGGGGGGGGAAGATGGAGGCCGTTGATGTGGGGCTGACTACCCTAGGCACATACATACCTAGCCTAAGCCTACCCAAGTAAGCTGCTGGGTATGGGTATGTATGCAATCGGCCCCCGACCGCCCGAAACCGAATTTGTGCAAACCCCAAGGTTTAGAGTCTTAGCGTATGAGTTTATGTACATTTAAATAATTAGAATGGTTAGAACGGCGGTCGAAAGATTCCCAGCACAAAGGATCCTCAAGGTTAGATCAGGGGCTAAACCTTAAAGGAGTCAACTATCGACGCAGTCACATTTTCACCTACCATAGTTACCGAGGTGCAATATCACTATCACCTTATCTTATTGCTACCTATGATACGAAAAGCCGTAAAGGTATTTCTTCAAAGTTCCTAAGGTTAACAAAGTCAATACCTTACTGACTTGACTACTTATCCAATATAAGTATGTATATGCCCGTATGTATTGAGTAATTTCATATGTAACCTCATAAGCATCTATTAATATAGATACTCTATGAGGATTCGTCCAACATTGGATAGAGCCTAATAGTAAAAACAAGCATAATCAATACCTAGCTAAGTAGGTACTATCTATGTATGGTGTGGATTCACGTGGATTGGATGGATGTTGGCCACCCCCGACATTTACGAATTGCAGTAGCTTGGCGTAAGATGTGCTAATGAACAAGAATCATACCCCTACCACCGTACATATCACCCAATGAGATTGTCTCGCGCCATGAGCGTTCCCCAGATTCGCTGTCAGCCACGAGTCAAATGATCCACCTGAGCAATTTCTAATACTGTACCTACATACATCTTGTAACTAGGTGCATACCAAGTATGAGATGTGTTATAGGTATTTACAACTTATAGACGTTATGATTGGTAACTTGTGATTTCTTCAAAAGCGGCGATTACAACACCGAATATACAGATGTATGTACTTGCGATCAAAGTTATGAAGCTTCAAATCCATCAACGGCGGGGATCCTTAAAATGCGGTGTCCTTTTCAATTTTCAGTAAGATCTTACGGCTCCATATAAACCTCCGATCAAATAAGGTTACCTGGGCTACCAGGCCATTGAGGCGGTATTAATACCCGCGATCTAAGGTTTATGGCCAAGTTTTAACCATGGGATCCCAGCTTCTTATTCAGGGTAACGAATGCGAGGCCCACTCTTCGTATTACTCGTACTTTGTCGTATAATACCTCGCACAATTAGTCCCTTGTACGGTAAGTCAGTAAGCAATCTGCATAAAAATAAATTCTATGTACACATCTGTAAACCTCCTATCTAATACAGCCATACAACCACTGATAGGGTTTCAAACCTCAACGCGGTTCAATCTTCATTATCTAAATAAATCCAATATGATCCAAGTCTTCGCGACTACTAACAATCAACTTTGTCTACTTACCTAGGTACTAGTATATTATATGTCTTAGAGATTAATCTTTATCAGACTCGGTGGAAACGACTCTAGATCTTAGACCGCGACGCAACCGCAAACTCGATCTCATCCTTGGCCCCACTCTTGACTAGGTAGTTCCACGCGATCCATCATGTCATTTTCACCTCCGTCCAGAGAATGAGAAATCATCACTCCTTGTCACGTTACCACCAATCGTTCACACCAATACCCATTAATCAGCGCCCGTTGTTTAAGAGGTACTTGCTATATCCAATATGAATCAGATATAATGAATCATTGACTATGATATATGATATAAATCTTCCTCTATAAGTTTTGTATAAAAAGTGGTATACATAAGCTTGAAGGTCACCTTGGATGATGCTTGCGATTTACTCGGACTTCGCTCCACTAAGCTACTTTAAAGCCGTCATGTGTTCGATTACAAATACGAAATAAATAATATATATATAATTCGCGGCAACCCAGGATCCAGGTCACACCAGAACGCCGTCTATTTCATAAAAGGAGACGGATTGTGAGATTATATCTAGCTCAAGGGGTGGACGCCGCCGTCTCATCATTCCACGATTACGTGGCGAAGGAGATGAGAAATCCGCGCGTTCATAGGTACAAGCCTAGCATCGTTCTCTACCTACCTACTCCCCACTTCATATCAAAGAAAACCAAGATGCTTTCGTAAGGGTGAAGCATCCTCGGGCGTCTAATAGTGCCAGTAGCTATTACAAGCCTGACCGTGTCTCCCTAAAGGCCTAAGACTAATACCTAGTCGTATTCCGGCCGCATGGCATTATGAAACCTAAGCTAGGCTCGAGATGGCTGTGTAAATAAATAAGAGAGTCACAAGTGAGCATTTACTGTTACGCTTAAGATCATGGGCGAAATTTTTAATTTACAAAGAAAATCTATTCAGAGCGATTATAGAAAGTACGAATCTAGCAGTCTGTCGCCCCGTATGGCATTAATACCTCCTTCCATGGTGCGGCGCCACCTAACCTGATCCCTCGTTGTACCTAATAGCTGCGCGTGCTGCCCAGCCATGTACGAAATCCAGCAAAACTAGCATTCTGAAGAGCTTCCCTAAGAAAAAGCAACATAAGTCAACCTCCTGTGACTCGGGGTATTATATCAAGTTACCCAACCACTATCCATGTCCAATGGACAATGCATCGTCCTCAGCCTACGAGTCTACGATTCTTAGTCATAACCCTTTCCAAACTCTTCAATCCCATATCACGACGCTCAGCATGGATGAGCATCTGGGCTGTCTCGGGCCAGGTTGGATGCTTTCGGCTTTTGACAAGATCAAGAGGGGTCTTTCCATCTACATCTTTGATGGTCGTCTTAGCACCACTTCGGAGTAGTGCTTTGACTGTCTCTTGTAGTCTGGCATGTGAGCCTTTGTAATCAATACAGGCGACGTGTAACGGAGTTCGGAGGCGATAGTCTCGATGATTTATATCGGCTCCCTTTTGGATGAAACGATAGAGAAATTCGATGTCACGCGGTGGATAGACCATGAGCTCGAACAAAGGCGTGCGCCCGAAGCTGTCCATGTTGTTGATGTCAACACCAGATTCGATCAACATGTTCGCAACCTCCTCAAATCGTTCAATCTTTGTGCACATAAGATGAAGAGGACTCCTGACACCTTCTTGATCCCAGCCGGGGATCTTAGGGTTGGCCCCATGTTCGATCAAAATTCGAAGGACGCTTATGACATGCGGTACAATGACGTCTGTATAGACAGTCTACATGGTGGCTCAGCGACGGTACCGTATTCATGTACTCAACGAAGGGCTCGTAGGTCATGAGTCGGTTTGCAATTCGATAAATAGGACGATGGCTAGTGTATGGCTCGATGGCATTCGGATCTGCACCTAGCTCGAGCAGCGTTGTGAGCTTGCCTCGGCGGTCATCAAGAACGAGCTCTAGATTATGGAGAAATTGATCCTGGGTCGGTCGAAGCACGGTTAGCGCTTTAATGTAGAGATTTAATTGTTCGAATAGCGGCATCTCATCTCCGCGAGATGGTTCTCCTTGGGTCGTATCCCATGGAAACATGAAAGGCGAGTGGTTGATATCGGCACCGTGGTCTCGGAGGAGTCGAATTATAGCTTCAAAGTTTGTTCCGTGCCTGATACAATTAGTTGCCCAATTAATGGGGAGCCACTGCCGATGATGGCGCTGGAATTGTCCCTCCTCGAAGTTGGGACGTGAATCCGGGAGATTAACGTCAACGCCGGATTCTAAGAGCGATTTAAAGACGTCCGTGGCATTGAATGCTATCGTAATTATAAGAGGTGTAAGGTCCTTGCTGATTCCGTTGTTGATTCTGTTCAAGTTGACTCGAGGATTCAAGGAATGATGTTCTTGGAAGCGATAGTTGATCAGACTCGGCTCCTCACTGAGGATGCGAGTCAACAATGGCTCGCAGTTGCTCGCGCATGCCCACCAGAGTGCATGGTGATCATTGGTGGCATCTTCCTCCATCAACGCTGCTGTCATTACGGTCCCAAGGTCTCGGCACGTTTGCGCGAGGTGATATTTGTCTCCCTGGGACATGAATTTTCCAATGTTCAACAGCACCTCGATAGGTGCACCAAGGATACCCTTAGGGCGGTCGGTGTCCTTAGACATGTTGATGACGGCAAATGACTCCGCATCGTTGGCACCTTGAGACGCAACCGTACATGTAATAGAGCAGAGGTCGATTGAATCAAGAGACTCACAGACAGAGGCTGCTGGAGACGCAATATGAAGTGCAGCCAAGGATGCCTCGAAGTTAGTTGTATCCTGAGACGCACCAACAGGAGGCGCGTCAGACATGTTGAAAGTGAGGGAGTGGAATTACAACAAGTGTGGTATTTCTTGAGATTTTTTTTTACTGCTTGCTGCAGTAATGACGTGATAAATTGAAACCTATAGCAGTCACATGAGTTAGCTGGCAGTTTGGTTGGTGGAAGGGATGCCAAAAAAAAAAAAAAGATTCAAGGCGATTACTTACCTCGGTAGGGCTGAATGCCACAACCAAGATCGATTTATAATGATCGTTTAATGAGCGTTGTTCTTTGTTGTAAATGAATAGAATTCCTAAAAAGGAGTGTGAGGATTGAATGTGAGTTGATGTGAGTGGGAAGAAGTTGTGTAAGAAGTGAAAAGAATTTGTGAAAGTTCCAGGTTGGTGGGATGATTATTAGAATATCCAACCTTAGGTTATCGGTACAAGTCGTGTAATGCTAGATAGGGCTAGTGGTATGGCTGTAGATGCCTTAAATGGTTTGTACTGACTTACCATTGCTTCCTTATGGGTGTTAAAACTCGTCAAAGGAGATGAGGAAGCAACGAAAGGTCCAAGATGGAAGTCGCGATAACTTCAGAGCTTCTCCTACAAGGCAAGTGGGTATCGAAAGGGTCGCTAAGTGAACAAAGCTCTTTCACACACTACATCTACATATGTACTTCAAGATAAACGTGCACAGTACATAATCTATCAATGAAGGTATGACGTATATTAAAACGCATCTCACATGGTTGATCGATGGATTCCTGTTGCCCCAAGATAAACACTTGTAACCTGGGGTAAAGTATGGACCAATATGTGACCTCATTATCTAGATGCCTACCGAAGCCCTGGGCAACGACTTATGGAACCACTCTGAAATTATTTACTACCGAGTGTCTACGTAGACTTGTTCATTTGATCTATTTGTTGTTATGCCTAATGAGTTTTGTTATGATCATTAACATTAGCACGGTGAAAAGCTATCACACCTTGTGACGTTGTCAGTATGGAACTTGAGCATACATAAACTTGCCTATATAAGTGCTTTTATAAGTTGCCATTTTTTTCAAGCTCACTGCCACGAAGCTTCTTAGCCATTCTAGTTTCTTTAGTATTCATCCAGCCCCCAAGTGAAAACTTATTGTAACGATGGACCTGCGTTATCCATATTCCTCGAATTTATGAGTCCTGAAATTCACTTACAGGACAATAAAAGAGATCATTAGATCCATAGTGATGTCTGCTATTCCAGGGCTGACTTTTAAATATATATGTCATATTAATTGTGGTGATTTGATGTAAGCGAATAAATGTACTTCTAACTTAAATAGAGTATATTCCACATATATGAAAGACGACATATGTTGATGAAGATGATATTTAACGCTTGACTCGTGAATATGCTTTTGAAAGAACAAATTAAAAGAATACAACAAGGTAACTTGATATTATTGTTAAATATTCACTTGACTATCATCTTTCAAGCTGGTCTTATATGGATCAGTCATTGCTATGTATTGGATAAGTACCTAGGTATTTAATAGAAAGGCAAGTTATAAAGTTAAGGACATCTTGAGAATTACGATCATGAGTTAAGTGTTATCTTCATTTTAAACAGGAACCATCCTTCGTGAAAAGAAATAATACATTGGTTTATTTTATGTCACAATAAGTACTTAGGCATGAAGCATATATACGAATTTACCTCGCCAATAATGCTTTCCGTAGATTCGGACAGAAACAAAAATAATATAATATAAGAAAGCATCATTTGAAACGCGAGGTTTCATAATAGCATCTTAGAAACGTAGTCAAATAATTTTAATAGTTTGCTTAATTTTCTCCTTAAACGTCCCCCCTTTTACCCCTTTTATTTCTATTACCTAACTAACCTTCTAAGGTGGAGGTACCTACTCGGTTAGCTACGCCACCCCACCAGCCACAGCATTGAAGCCACTCCCCTGGAAACCCTTCGTATGCCGAGGTCGCGAGTCGCGACAGAGGACTACATAGGTACACGTACCGATTAAAGTGGAACAACAGACGTCACTGTGATTCCCAGCAAAAAAACCCCCCAAATCTTCTTAGCCCGCCAGGCCGCCAAGTGTTGGGTCGAGGCGAGCTTATTGTTGGCTTTGGAAGCAACTTTAATTAAGCTTGTATCTTCAAAGTCCTTCTTTCTTAGGAAGTTGAGCAGATTTCGCTCCCGTTCCGAATCGCCGTTATATCAAAAACCACAATCTACAATCTACATCTACAATCTATATCTGCAATCTACCTAGGAGCTACCCCGGTACAGCGTATGATCTATTAAGATACCGTTACCACTGATACCTACTAGGTAACTACCTAGGACCACTATTAGGTAGTAGGATAACTAAATCGTCGCTTAAACCCGGAGACTACCTCTATTAGCAATTCAAAACTTGTCCTACTACCTTAGGTACCTCAGGTATCTATCAACATTTACTAAAGTCATAAAAAACCAGCAAGGGAGAACAAGAAAGGAAAGACCCAAAAAAACAAGTGGTGCGTGGCCTAATCACACACCTCCCCCTATCGCGACCCTCCCGCGGTTTTCCTAAAGCCGTAATCGCGGGCCGTCAACATGATTGGCACGTCGATACCAGAGTACATCCTCATCCGTATATGCATATTCCTGGTGCAGTATACGACGCCGCTGTGCATAGCATGTCTAGCCCTCTTGGCGGCGGTCTACGGCTGGGCAGCAGCGCTGTCCCATCCTCTCAGCGCGGTGCTGCTTGCCTACTGCGTCCTCGACCTCCTGTACGCCTTTCTCATCTACATCCCGCACAATCGGCGGCTAAAGGAGGAAGCGAAGCACCCACCGCCGCTGGCGCGCGAGGACCGTCGCGCTCTGTTCCAGCGCTGCTTCGCCAACGTCCCCGACGCCCGGCGCTATCTCCAGAAGTGGTTCCTTGGCGCGGACGAGTCTGAGATACGCAGAGATAACGTGCGCGACTTCATCCTCTGGGCCTTCTTCGATAAGTGGCCTGGCAAGGAGTCCGAGGAGGAGCATGCAGAGCTGGAGGAGTACATAGAAGCCATCGAGGGGCTCCTCGGCCGGAGATTAGAGCCGGGGAGAGGGAAGGCTGAGGGCCTCCGACTGACGTTGGACGAGGTGGAAACCCGATATAGAAGTATTGTGTGGTATTTGGCCGTAGGCTTGGTCGACTTTGCGTCACATTGCCTACTAGCGTGGAATGGGTTTCATTATCATGCCCAGTCGCCCTCCAGCATCCTCTCTGTTATCCCTCCTCGCGTACAAGACCTGTTCACTCACAGGTACTCCGAGTCAGAAGGTTTCAGCTACTGGCACCGTCCTCACACCGCTGCCGGCAAGCTCCCTGTCGTCTTCCTCCACGGCATTGGCATCGGCCTCTACACGTACGTGCCGTTTCTCGCACGGCTTAACTCGGAGCTAGGGGGGCAAAATGGGCAGGGTCAAATTGGCATCATCGCGATCGAGATCCTCCCGATCTCCTTCCGACTCACGGGGGAGCCGCTGAGCAGGCCCGAATTCCTGAGGCAGATTGCTACGATCTTGGAGGTGCACGGGTGGGACAGGTTCGTGTTGGTTTCCCATTCGTACGGCAGTGCCTTGGCAACCCACATGCTGCGTTCGGATAACCTTGCCGACAGGATCGCCTCAGCAGTACTCATCGATCCTGTGACTATCTTATTGCATCTGCCAGATGTAGCATACAATTTTACTAGACGCAGGCCCAAGGAGGCCAACGAGTGGCAGCTATGGTATTTCGCGAGCATGGATCCCGGCGTAGCGCACTGCCTAGGTCGGCATTTCTTCTGGAAAGATAATATTGTGTGGAAGGAAGAGCTAGTGGGAGTGGCGAGGGGTTCATCTGCAGAATTGGTTGGTGTGGGTGGTCAGGGGGTCCGAGCTACTGCGAGGCCACCGCGAAAGGTGGCAGTATGTCTTGCGGAACGAGATTTGATTGTTGATACTCTGATGGTTGCCCGATACTTGGGCGCTGACGGGGACGAATGGGTGGTCCCCAGCCCTGCAGATAGGGGGGATGCCAGCTCTAATGGGTGGTCCATGGGACAGGATAGATGGGGTAATGGTTATCTCACACGCGACGGCATTGAGCTGCTGTGGTTCAGGGGATTGGACCACGCCCAAGTATTTGACACCAGGGAGAACCAGGACAGACTTTGTAGCGTCATTCGCCGTCACTGCACAGAATAGATGTACACCCCCTGGCAGCGCCGTCGATTGCCCTTGTTCATGTACTGGGTGTCAACATTTTGCGTGATCCAACGCCACCACCCTCCCGGCACCTGGTCCTATGCATCTCCGCGCGCCGAATTTACAGCATGTGAAGGACATTTATTTCCGGCGGCATCAATCAATTGAATCGGCCTTGGCCTCGTCACCTCCCCATCCCGTCAGGTAGACCACTACAGGTTCCGGGCCGCTTCGAATCAGGATCCAGACGACATTCTCGCCAGTCTCGTTTATTTCCTGATGCTCTGTCCACGGCGGGACGAATGCAAAATCCCCTGGAGAAAGCTCATGTCTCTTAGGCTCCTCATCAGCGCCGGAGCTGGTCACTAATCTGTTGCCTGTCAGCTTTCCACCCCCACAGGCCCTAGGCTCCATGACCTATCATCGGAGAGAGAAAAAGCAGGGTGGCACAATAATCATCACGGAATTATGACTCACTACAGACAAGTTAGCGACAATTATATATGAGTTTGTAGATATCTAGAAATAACCCAAGAGAAGACTCGGTGTTCAGAGACCGAGGGCACTTTTCATACGTACCATGCCCTTGCCCGAAGCAGCGTAGATTATGGTCTCTTAGTTTATGTTAGACACATAGCGCCTCAACGTGATTGAGGCATGATCAAGGATCAAGGGCTTACCTTGCTCACCGTGGTGATGTACTGCCGAGGAACAGTGTGGTTTGGCTATTAGGACTAGTATGGACGCTGTTACTAATACGAGTCTGACATAAGGCAAGGGATCCTCTGTAACCGGGAACCAAGACCCCCAGCGAAACCATGATACGGGTTCATGGTGACATTGAGCTAAAGTTCGATCGCACAACATATGCAAAGGGGTGGTGATTTGAGGGTGAATTGATAAGGTAGCATACCTGAAGCACACATCCTATCACTCTTGCCGATTACGGCTCCTTGACGGATCATCGCCGCATCCTTTCCGTCTCGTTGAGCCTCAAGGTCGGAAGCCTTGGTGATTTGCACCTCTGACGGCAATATCATCGGAAGTAAGTCCGGAAGTAGGGAGAAGAATCCGGACATGACGGCTATGAAGGTTGGATTAAAGCACATATGGCGTAGCACCGGAATTGAGTGTTTCAGGACGGAGTTGGAAGGGGAGGTAATGACATGGACGATAGCTGATTGGTGAGGGTTTCGTAAACGGAGATGCAGCTAAGTAGTACGTATAATGAATAATAATTGAAGATAGATGTATGAATAGAGATAATACTGATTAGTTATTACAGATGTAGTGAAGATGAAGCTGTTTCAATATATCGTCTACCCCATTTGCACTTGTACCTAGGTATGATGTCGGGTTGACTTCAGCGGCTTGAGTCCATCCAACTAAAGGTCTCTTGTACGGAAATACGAAGGCGACATGGTCCGTGCATTGACCTAGAATAGTGGACCACGTAGACTCCACTGAGAACCGCTTCATGAAGGACAATGATGACTATTTCGTGGAGACACGACATTCAGATTATATTCAGTTCAGTTACGTACTTGTGGATATTGAAATTATACCAACAACTTTTGCCCACGTGTGTATGTGCATGTGCATGTTTAGGTAGCTGTATATATTCCGATGACCACGAAGGTCCCACCAATCATCTGTTCCCTGCTTGTCAGGTCAGTCAGTATGGACGTCCTCACCCATCACGCCCCTTATATTACCACCAAAACTTACCAACTTTATCGTAGAATTTAGAAGGAAAGAAAATGATGAGAAATTTTAAAACTTGATTATATTAAAAAAGGATTATTCATATCTTATTAAATTAATATTATTATTTGATTGTTAATCATCTGCGAAGTGAACTTGAACAAACGTTTCGTCCCATTAGACCGATGAAAATGTCTTAAAGATCCATGTGATTATATCCAACTTTACAGAGATATGTTACACCCAATTAAACTTCAAAAATAAAGAATATTACATGTGCTTATAGCTAGCCTAGAATTGTATAGATTTCATATGGTTATCTTATTTAAAACTCATCACTGAAGGTTAATATGCTTCGCAAAAAGGGCGAGTTTTGCTGTAAATAAAAAAACCAAGGGCTGCTCGCACTGACCTAGCGCATCATTTTTAGTTAGCGCATATCGAGAAAATAATTCAGATATCTTCACATACGATAAGAGAGTATGAACATGTATTACGCCTTTAAAAAGATCTAGGCGATATGAGACATCATCAAAGTGTTCATTGACCCAAGAGCTTACGTCCGTGTACGTGTACACGTGCGGCCTCCCTGCCGCTGCAAGCCTTCTCGTGCACAATGGTAGCGGTTCAGGGCTGTTTATTCCGCCCATATGGGCACCGCTTTTGAAGAGTGCCATGCCATCAAACCGGGCGCTTTTAAGCCGAGGGAAAACGTTTCAATACAGGTTTACGGGAGGACACTGTTTGGAGAATCAGTCGTAACGATATGAAAGAGGGGGCAGTTGTCGTCGTTCCGGCTGGCTGGGCCCGAGACCCCTTACCTACCTAGGTAGCCTGGGCTTCAAGTAATTTGATTTCTCCCCTCAAATGCATTATCTACTTAGCCCTAAGCATCCGGATTGGACGCCATTCGTCAAAAAAAGGGAAGCCTCCGGGCCCCGGCAAAGAATTTTACTACCAGAATAGATCTTGAACCAATGCCGAAGATAGGTGGGCCAGCCACTCAGGGATCATAGACAGTTCCGTGGTCTTGGGCTTCACAATTAGCCAGATCCCAGAGAGGTGCCCAAGAGGGTACCTGTGCGTCAGGTAGACAGCTTCAGGCTGCGACTTCTCGATGCTTGGCATGATTGGGGATCTGAAGGCCCGCTGAGCAGTGGAAGTCAGCGGAATGGCGGAACGATCTCGGTATGCTTCATTTGCACGGACAACACAAGGGTTTCAGCTATTATACAGAGTCCCTAGCCGTCCTAGTAATCAGGTAGGCTCGAAGAGGAAGCTCAAAACCTGGGCGGGCCATGCCAGAAATAGCAGCGGCTCTCCAAATCTGGAACTCCAGTGATGAATACCCTGTTTTCGATGCTAGATGACTGCCGAAGGCATCACGGGAACGGATTCCCGTGGGCGAATTGACATTCCGACCTTTTGTTGGCATTGCTGATAACGGATTGAGTCGCATTCGCGTCCGCACCCGGGCAAGATGAGCAGGGGACCCGAAGCTCCGAGATGCGCAGATGACCAAGCGTCGTGCCGCCAAACGCCAAGCAAGGTTCTTAAGTGCGCCAGGCGAGCCAGGTAAGATGATGAGGTCTGCAAATTCACACTGCATGCAGGCGAGACCGCGCTCTAACAGGCAAACATCATCGGAAACGTTTCCAGCATCGGTGATGGTAACGTTCTAGCCTTAGCAAATGTAGCACGCATGCCAAGAAGTCGCGCCGATCGTAAACGAGCTCTACCGTATAGAACATCTATGAAGTTCTATAAAAGGACATGTGAGTACCCACGAGAGACCCTGGGCTTTTGCACTATAAATCTGTAGCCAAGATTCGAACCTGCATGTGGATCTCGAGAAATGTAGACGGGTAAATTTGAGCGTGAAAAAAATAGGATCTCTTCGCAGGAGTTGAGTTGACAACTAGAAGGGAAGGCGGTTGTTCCGGGTAGTGTCATCCTATAACCTTACAAGGTAGGGCGACTCTTGTGATTGGCTTGTTCTTATTACTGGCCGGAACATACGAAGGGCGATTCTTTCGGCTCTTCTTATTTTCTTCAGAACGGAGTGTCGATCCTAGGATAGCCGAAGAACGTAACAAGTTACCCCCAGGTCAATACAGGAATATTGTAGTTGTAGTTTTGAACATTTTCTCGTTGGTAGTCCCGAGATCGTTGCATCTTTAGGTGTAGCATACCAAATTGGATATGTAGCCCGAGAATGGCCGGTCCCTTTGTTGAAACCCCTGGCTTTTTCCTCTGACGGGAATGGCCAGCCGTTCCAATGGGGTCCAGGGCATACCTAGGGTAGTCAGATCGGGTGCGCTGCAAGGTCAGATATCTAGGAAACGACAGCAAGCATTGGGTGGGTAGGTGTCGGCGGCAGCGCATGGGGTTTTGGCTACTGTACCGGTGGTCTGGAGGACTAGCCACATCCTGAAGTTACAACCGAGCGTGGGAGGTTCAGTTATTGTGTGGTGTGATAGGGTGGTCAACTGTGATACGCTGTAGGATTTCCATTCGTCACAAGTTGTCCTCCGCTTCAGTTTGAGATATCCGGAGGGAGAAAAAGACCCTTGGACTTTTGTTTGTTTGCTTGCCGCACGGTGGAATAAGAGACTTCGTATTTTTGAACATGAGTGAATATGAATGGATATGAATGAACGCCTAGGTATTTAGTATTTACCCTACCGGTAAGTAAACACTATGAGAAATGAGAAACGAGAAAGAGTTGAATAGAGTAGGTACTTAAGGTAAGTACCTAACCAATTAAGAAAGACCTTAATAGAGTGGAGGACGAAGAGCCCTGGGGAATAAGTTAAGGTTAAAGTTAGTATCTAATGCGGTGTAAGGGCCGAATTGCAGCGTTAAGATTTATGGATATCGTCTATTTCCCCCTGTAACGGTACCTAGGTACAGGTTATGTAGAGGCTAACAGCCTACTACGCAGTACCTTTTACTGATTAGGAGACTGTGATCATGAGCCTAAAGTTGGGACCTTCCCGTCCCAACCCAGTGGGTCGTAGATGTTTTACGGGTAGCAACTGGAGCCAACGAGGTGATACCGAAACTCGAAGTAACTTGGGAAGCTGTAGCTGGAGAAATAATAGAATAACCATTTACATGTAAGAAGTTATGGATGTTCTTATGTAATAGTAGAGTTTAAGTAGGTGGAACATTCTACCAATAATTAACATTGTCCGGCTCGGCTCCGACTCCTTTAATTCATTACATCCACAACTCGTGTTGAACAAACTCCTACGTACATACATACGCTGATGTGTATGAAAATACATACCTGATAATTAACTGACTACTAGATACCTAAAGGTACACATCACTAAAATACTACATACCTGACGGTACCTAATAATTCACAACTAGCAAATGTTGATAAGCCCACTGAATCCCTTCTCTCTTCTCTTCTCTTCCCTTAAACACTTGGAACGCTACCAAAAAAAAAATCGAAAAAAGGTCCCAGTCCCTGAGTCGGAGTCACCACCGTCAATCAAATCAATGTGTTCGCTAATTCCAAATCCCGCTATTGGTCGCCACCGATGTTGCATCTACGTCGGATTTTGAAACTGAAATACCTTGACTTTCCGTCATTATGAGAGCGGGATATCATTCCTCTTCCTCCTGTTCTTAGCCATTAACATTAACGGACATCCAACCCTCCATCAAACTCTACGCAACTAAAAACTTTCAATAATATTGTCAGCATCCGAAAGAAGAAAAGGAAAAGAAAAAAACCGGACCACACCACAGGGGTTTAATTTGACTAAGATTAAGTATTCACGATCTGGATCTCGTTTAAATCTGTCCTCTCCGCGACCGACTCTGGGCTTCCCCCCTCTCTCAGCTCTTCTCCACCACGTGGCTGTGACCCTTGTCAATTGGATCCTTCGAACCCCTCCGAATTATCACTTGTTTGCGTGACTAGACGCTTGGGTCCCGCCGCGGACGCCATAGAAAATGGATGAGGAAGGGAGAGGGCGTGTCTGGCATACGAAGTCTACTATAACCAACAACTCATCCGACGACGATTCTAGCTCTAGGAAAAAGACTGCACGAGATAACGAAGCATCTGGATCTGGATCCAAGTCTGAATCCGAATCCGAATCAGTATCAGCATCAGCATCAGGATCTGGGTCAGGATCCGGTCCAAAGACTGGTACCATAAATGTTCACAATCCCGCCGTCAGCTATGGAGGAATAGACCCGGAAATCGAAGAAAACGTCCTCGTTATTAAATCTGTCCCCGCCCACGACGTGAGATGGGATGCGACGAATGACCGCCGCAACTTACTCGGCTCCGACTTAGACGACGATGTAGACGAAGACGAAGACGATGACTTGGACGTTCCGATAAAGCGACGTAGTACAAGCGCAGCAAGACGAGGTTCGTGGAATCATGCCTCCATTCTGCACAACCATAGCCACGTCCCGCTTGGCTTCGTTAGCACTGGGACGATCCCCGGACTTCAAGATCCTCCAACAACTGACTCATGAATTCTAGACTTAAGCCCTGCCAATCCGGCTTCGATCAACCCTTCTCCTGCCGCGACTCCCCTCCTTGATCTCCCTTCCGAGTTAATCGATGCGATACTTTCCTGGTTGACTCCTCTAGAGCTGGCTGCTGTCTCTCTCGTATGTCACGCGCTGCGCAGCCACGCACATTCCGATGCGCAATGGAAACGGCACGTACTATCGAACCTCCCCGGAAATCGCATTACCTCCCCTCACCCGTGTAAAAGCTGGTACGAACTTTACATATCTCACGACCCGTACTGGTTTCTGACGAAGCATAAAATATGGTTTTGCGATCGCGAGTTGACTGGCCAGATGATTGTCGTCCGCTATGACGAGCGACGAGGTTGCATTGAAGGATACCAACTAGTCTCCACACGAAACAAGGAGGGCAGTGAGCCGTGGCTTGCCGACCAGGACGTTCATATTCACTATTTCGAGCCTACAGTTAAATTACACCTCGATAAGCCCATTTTGCAGCTCAATGTCGACAGCCTCGAGAACTTAATTCGTGGCAAATCGTCGTCACTAGTTGTTAGGCATTTCTATTCGGAACAACCAATGCGCATCACTAATGGGACAGATCCTCGATTTACCAATTTCCTCCTCGCGAAGCCGCTCGGCAAGTCAGCTCTAACCGGCCGAATGGCGAATGAGTTTCCCCACGGTTATATCTGGCCTCCGCCTGCGATTCCGGCTCGCCATCGTGTAACTGGTCAGCCAGCAGGCGTCCATCCGCTCGCAACATCCATAAATTACACAAGGTCGACTTCAGCGATGTGGCAACCGCGCACCCGCTCAGAGGCATCTGACCAAATTTTTCGGATTAGGCAATGGATGGAAATGGGGCCACCGACTCTCGGCGTACATTTTGCCGAGGAAGTGGTGACTTATTCTACCTTAGATCCTGTCCTATATACCCCGACAGCCGAGAAACCTTGGAGAGGGATATGGGTTGGCGACTACAGCGGGCACGGTTGCGAGTTCTTGTTGATCAATCAACCAGAAGAAGACAACGGGGATGAGGAACCGTTAACGCGACTCGAGGGCGAGACAGAGGCAGAGTTCCAAGAGCGATTCGCACAGGAGCGCGTTTATCGCGGCCGGCTAGAGGCGATCAAGCTGACGGGTGACGCGAATGTACCAAGGGGCGAGTACACCTTTGTCTCTGATGACCTCGGCGAGGACGGATTTATAGGCATAGCTCGGGAGCCGCCCTTCGAGGGAGCTCGTGTCGTGAAGAGTAAAGGTCACATTGCCCATATGGGATTTTATAATGGTGAGATAGTTCAACATCTAGGTTACTCTGCATGTGCCTCAGCTAATCCATCTATAGACCGATATATTGAATCGCAACTCCTCCTGTTGTCATACAATCGCCTAGCACAATACTGGGTTGGCTTTGGTCATATTAGCTACTTCGAGAGAGTCGATATCGACCAATTTCTCATTCCTAAGTAATAATTGGCATTGCCTCCTCCAACGTATATACATGTATATAATTCTAAGTACATAACATTTCCTGGGAAATTCTTCATAATATTGCATTCCAGTCTAGTATATACATACATGCATACTTAGAGTAGCCTTTTCTTCGCGATTAGGTGAGGCTATTATCTATTATTGTTTGAATGTCCCTTGCGGTGTAATCGTGATTCATTCATACATCTTGTAGGTACTAACAGTACTTAGGTACCTATATCCAAGCAGCTGAAGGTACCTAAAGGGGGGGATCTGTTCTCCATCAAATAAGCTCTGGTCTGTGCCCAAAGACCCTTGTCATCGGCTAATGAGTGACACTGCGACGTCATCTACCATCATCTAAATTTTGAAACCTTGACGTACTTTTTGAATTGAATTAAAATCTAATCGAACAGTTACAAAGAACTTTGGAACCCTTTTAATCTTTCAACATCCTTTATCATCATTCTCCGAGTCTCTAGGACTTCGGCCATCATATATTAAACTCTATCTAGTATTATCTTCATTACATCCCTAATTAGCTAGCTAAGCACTTTCGCTCACTACCCCTTGTCTTCATCCCGTCTTTATTAGCTTGATACTGGCGGCGCGCCGTCAATCAGCCCAGTGAGCCGTTCAGGGGTCGATCCAGAATTAACCTCGGGCGACGCTCCTGTACGATATTAGTGCTCCTCCGGGTTGCAGGGGCTTCTGCAGCCGGATTACAAGCCGTGAGCTACTTTTAATCCATATAGCTTGGTCTGCGAGCCCTATGCATAGTGATCTCGAGACATGGCGGAGAAATATATTATTCGGGTCACCGCGGGATCGGACTACGACCTAGATCGACATGTCGTGGTGCCGGTCAACACACACGAACCTGTCAAGATCGGTAGTGATCTAATCGATGCCGAACTGAACGTCCGCGTGCAAAATTATCGTGGACTGCCGAGGAATTCGCCTAACACATCGCCCTATTTCTCTCTGGAGCCTCATGCTACCAACAAAGATCAGTACAGCATTGCCATTCGCTTCACTCCGAAGAAACCTGCTGCTGGGTCTAAATCTAAGGTATCCTCTACCGACCCATCTAGGTCATCTTCGACATCTAGGCTATCACAGGATCCCTCCTCATCCAGTTCATCGTCTCCCGTAGCTAGCGATGAAGATTCCGAAGATGAATCAGCTTTTGGAATCTCGGGGGAGGACCTACAGTTCGGAAATGACTTCGACCACCCCATTCGCGACCGTCTTCCACCTGGCTTTAGCTATGCGATGAACATTGTGAAGTGGTGGATCGATCCTGGCCTCGACGGCGATGCCTACGCTGATCGGCCGTACCTCTATGGACCAGCCTTATCGTCCTTCAATTCTATTCATGTAGGGCCAGGGGAGTTGAACCCGGAAAAGGGAGGCCTATGGTTTGAAGAGGGCGGCAATGAGGGCGGGTTGAAGGAACGACAAGACGTCGAGGCCCCAGAGTCAGCAAAAGACCGCATGAAATGGGCCCTTAAGCCCGCTAATAAGAGCCGATGGATCTTTCAGTATGGAAATACTTACTGTCTTGATTTCTTCAATCCGTATCTGGACTTCAACGAGTTCAGCCTGCGCTTGCCAGGGTTTACCTTGCCAATAATGAAATATTGGGATGGTCAGAGCTTGAGGTAAGAAAATCTAAAACCTCTGGCCGGACTTTTTTTTTTCTTTTCGTTACATTTGGTTAGATTTGCTCTTTCTCATTGCGCTGTCTTGCTGCATCTAGGTCCAACCCGAAACGCTCACACACCCTTAGATACGTGCTACGGAACCGCTCGACCGACGACACGTACCTGGTCATCGTGTTCACGCTCTACCTCAAAGAGGACGTCAACGAGGATGGCTCGCTCAAACCGGCGGCACTAGAAGCCAATAAGAAGAGCAAGGAGTTGGCAAAGGCATCAGGAAAGTTGGCGGCGGAGACCGAGGACGTGAATAGGGATAAAGACTATAGCGAGGCCCAGAGGGAATTTGGGAAGCTCAAAGTTAACGATGGGGCTGGAGTGCCTGAGAACGGCGACGATAGCGTGGACTAGAATGGAGAATGGGTTTGTATAGACAATAAATGGGTTAGCGAAATCACATCTGAAAGAGTGACTTGGTCAGGCTAAACCCCCTCTGTGGGGACATAGGGGTAAATAGAACACCATTAGCGGAAAGAATTGTTTGTAATGCATGAGGTTCTCTCAGGCTTTTTTGTATTGCTAACTGGGTATTTAAGGATATCATTATATATTATAACCCTAACCCTAACCCTGACCTTGATTGATTCCAACTTCGATCCTCCAGAGATTATTATTTAATATCTGTTCTTTCACTCTTTCATATATAGTTATATGATCTGGATAGCATGTAATATTGTTTTATCCCCTACGGATGGAGTATTCATTCGCTAATCGTTGATCACGATAGAGCGCGTTCCTCTTTCTTAATACTGGAGCAGAAGATGCGGGAAATTGGTGATGAGCCGGTTCATACTCCGATAACTATTGGATATCCGTCGAGCATTTCGAGCAAGCTATAAATGACTTGAGAAATAGATATGCTTGCTATTGGTTAGAGATTTATCCTAATGAGGCCGAACTTGATGGTACCCAGATAAATATGGGATCCATCTAGTTATCGTGAGGGGTTCAGCCAGGTTATTAAAGGCTGATCAGCATCAATGGTGAAGGCTCAGGGGTTGAGCCTCTGGAAAGGCTGGTACCACTGTATGAGACGATGATGTTAGATAACATAAAAATAAAAGTGACTCGGATTTGATCAAGAGCTTTTACGTAATGAGTACGCTACGGTAATATAGGTATCTGTTTGTATTATGACGCGACAACAGCATGTGGTCGAGATTCGACAAATCGCCAATGTGCCTACTGACCACCGTTACAAGTTCAACGATTGATGAATCTTTCTCATGGATTTGATCAACTTAGTAATTTGCTATCATACAAATCCCAATTTTGCATTCGCCAAGCGTCGCACTTCGCGTTGACCCTCTGTGAGGCCTTCCTCATCGACATTCAGCGGCATCAAACCCATTGCTTTCATACCCTGTTCGCCCAAGATATTCTCGATTCTTGCGCCATTGTCTTCGTGTTCTGAATTCATCATTGATGTGTGCGGCCACACCAATCTTGTAGTATTTACGCAAGAACTTCCTTGCGCCACTTCCACCACCATAGTTAGGAATTCTATCTTAATATTGGTCAGCTCAGTCACAATTATGGCCTGTAGATTAATATGCATTGTCAAGTACAACAAGCAGGGTCTTACACCAAGTCCGGACAATATGGTCCTTCAATACGCCTCTAGCACCCTAGATGGCATTATCGAACATCTCAGCCGCAACGCGGTCTTGCTCGATATTCAGTTCGATCATTATCTCGATTAGAAGTAGAAGAATCTGTTCCAGATCCCAGCCTATTACTTGTTAGAAAGTTGGGCGCCAGCTGAGGGTGAATAGCATCACCTCGAGCAGGCACGAATGTTCTATAATGTATTAGTAGGCTGGTATATAGAAAATTAGTATTTGGATAGATCAAAGACTTACCTGTTGCTATGCATGGCGGCAGACATAGTGGGATTACCGATGCACGACGAGGACCTGATATTCGAGTGTTGTATTTTGCGGAAGTTGAAAGATGATAGATGGTAATGAGGTTTGTGAAAGTTATGGAATTGATCATTCAAGGAAGTTAGTTGGTGGAAGGTGGAAAGATTTGAGAAGAATGGTGTATGCTAGGAGAAGTCGGATTGATAACCTAACCTATGCGTGGAGGTACTGGTACCATGCCACTAAATCGAACGTGAGCTTATCCAAGACGACATCGTGATTCTCTGTTCATCGACGCTCTTTGATTGCCACTGTCGTTTGTTGTTGATATCTTCATTTTCGACTTATCATCTTTGACAACTGTAGGGTGCAATGCAACTAGCTAGGGCTTCTAGCAGGCTAGGTTAAGTCTTCAGAGCAACATATTAATACAATGTAAGGTCCCAAGATAGTCTACATCCTGACAAGTCAAACTCATAATAGGAAGTAATCTAGTTACCATGATTAGAAATTCAATGGTATAAACCTCTAATAATTCTCGTACACTTTGTTATCTCCATCTTGCCAATACTATCTAGGAAACCCAAGAAAGGAACGATAGATATGTGTATATATCTAATGCCTTAGGCATCCTTGATATGAAAACAGTAAGCCTTCAGTTGCTTTTCATTACATTGGTGGCCCGTTCACATCATCTATGACGACTTCGGATACCATCCACTGTTTAGTAAGAGTCAAAAAGCTCCAATGCAGAACCATCCATCTGCCCTGCCATCCTGTTCCGCAAGGGTGAAACACGATAGCTTCGACGTTAGGAGAATGTCCAAGAGTATCGAGGGATTGCGAAATGACCGCCATTGGATTCCTGCTGTTTTCTCCATGATGAGAACTCCCGAAGAGCCTTCTCAAAGGAAAAGGGGGTTGGCATTCATCGGTAGTCTGCCATATGTTTTGTAGGGATAGCTTATCCATACCGTCATTACTTAACATAGTTAATTCATTGTTGCACCTCACAACTGCATATACCTTCGACAAGTCGGCCGGATTGGGATTGTAGATGCACGCAGGGCCGCTCATGCCAGCAATGCATTTACGTCGATTCCAGGCACCAAACATAAAAGAATATTCCACAATTCCATCGTCAAGAGGAACCAGGGCCTTCAGGTCATCTTGAGAATCCTGGTAGAGACATGCCGGTCCAGTCGCACCATATGTGATTCTATCAACTAGGTTCCATTGATGGATGATGGTACTACCGTCATGTTTTGATTGTGAGCAGCGGTAGTGGAAGATGTCACCGAGATTGGTAAGTACAGCGGTCTCTAGTGTAGTGCCTTCCGAGGAGTCATCGTTGGAAGTTTTGCTTTGATACAGAGGAGAGGCATCACAAGCAATCAGTTTGCCATGATGCAGATGCTGCTCGCTATTGACCGTAGCCGAGAGCCGCCAGGCGTACAAGCCACTGGAGACGGGGATAGTGTTGTCCCGCGTGTAGTGTTTCATAATTCCGTCTCCTCCAAGGACTAGCACTTCGAAGTCTCCATGAATCTGATCGTGTAATCGCCTGGTCGAGTTTTGGATGATCGAACCTCCAGAGTGTGGGTTCGTTGAAATGATATCGGCCTTGGACCACTTTCCAGTGATGCGGTCTCGGTAGAAGTGAACTAGGCGCCGGTCGGGGTTGCCATTGCAGCCAGCAAAGTTTATGACCGCTTCGAGGTTCCCGTAGGAAGACTGACAAAGTCGATTCATTGTAGGGTTGTGGATATGTAGCGAAAGTTGGGCTCAGATGTAAGTGGTGATAGAAAAGATAGAAAACAAACTACGTGTCTAATTATCCAAGCTAGTTGAATTGTAAACGGTGCCTATAATTTTATGTCTGAGAAACCCAGAGCTCTGCGTTTGTTGTTATGCAACATCCCGAGGGTGGCGAGACTTGCGGCATCTGAATACATGCATTCACACGGGGATCCAATCGGAATCCAAAAGTGTTGCATTGTAAACAGAGCTTTCCCGTCATGTCTCTCCACGTTGCATGGGTAAAAACCAATCCTCGGATGTGTTGTCATATATCATATCACTTTACTTACGCCTGCTCGCACCCGGGTGTCGATGACATGTTGTCTGCCGGAAAATAATGGCTTTGGAACAAAACACTTCATGATTGGTTATTAGTTACTTGCATTGGTGACGGCGTGATTCTATAGGGACTTATAAGGATGTAAGTAGTAATCTATTGATACGCCTGCATTCAGGAAAGAGGAATCAAATCGAAGGTGTAAAGAAAACGGCTAACGAAAGGGGCGCAAAGGAGAAAAGAGTTAAGGCCGCTAATCGGACCAGCCGAGCCCAGGAAATAGTTCATCTTATACATTCATAGCGAGGTATATAGACTATACAGCGTCTAAACAGGGAAGCCGTATATTTCTATCGCTCGCCTCTAGTACCTAATATCAAGAGTACCCCTTACACGACCTGCCCAGTTGGTCTTACCAAGCAAGTAATCTTTGAAGGATCAAAACGATATACATATAACCCCCATTTCCAACTAGTCAATCATATCTGAGTTCCGATATACCAGCCTCATCTGGTGGAACACTGCGGTTGTTTAACCACTCCACACGGCAGGACCCGGGGGGACATAGGGGGAGTCTGCGGTGATAGCGCCCAGATTTACCAAAATACCGGGATCATTGCTCTTGTAAGCTCCGGGTAATGCTACCAAAGGCCCTGGATTTCCACTGCCACCACCGGTGATCTTGACCTGTGTACAGGCAAGGTAGAACTGAGCCCCGTTGGGTACGTTGGCCAAGTGCAGCGCAATTTGTTCGACGCGAAGTAAATATTCACCGTCCGGGGTAGCGGCAGGAACAGTCGCATTCGTTAATACATACTCGTCTAATGATCGGTCAGCCACACTTGTTATAATTGTCATGTAATGCGACTATTCGAAGTCAAGACTTACTCTGGGCGGGCCAAGTCATCTGGTTGTTGTTGTCTACAGTCGGCGTAGTCGTGTGGATCTTGAACCAGACGTTCCCGGAGCCATCCCAGGTGGAGGCACTCTGACCCTCAGGGACTTTGGCAAGATAGTATTGAGTAGGGCCAGGATGGTTGACTTGCTGGGTCGAGATGTAGTGGATAGTAGCGCCAGCGGGGACGGTAGCAACGTTAGCAGCGTTTTGTGACGAGTAGCAACGGATATCTGCACTGGTCGCGCTCTCGATTCCTTGTTTGCTATTGGCGTTCTTGGTCATACGTGTGGCCCACCAGTCCGCCTCTTCGGACTTGCCATCAACCACAAGTCTCGGGAATGTGTCTAAATCAGTTCAGCGGAATTACTCATAGATATACGTATGTCATCTAGTATGGTAACATACAGTGGGCTTGCGCTGCCGTTGCGGCAATCAAAAGGCTCGTGAGGAACTGCATCTTGACCACTTCTTTTTATATTCAAGAGAGAATAGAAAGAGTGTGAGACTAGCCCACGACTATGTCCAGAATCGTGCCCGACTTTATGTGCTTCAGAACATGACTTATACCCATGCCAATCAATAAGGAGCTTGCAAGAAGTAGTGCTGTTAATTTGTTGCATATTTACTATTTAGTCATGTTTCATTCCGCATCAACCTTCTCCGAGAGGCCATAGATTCAGTTCCCCCGTGACTAACGTCATCTTTTTTTTCCAACCTATAGACACCTTCGCGGCTAATATCTAAGTTGAGCTAGGATACATATACATTATACATTTATAGAAGATTTCGGCATTGAAAAGATTAAATGCGGGGAAGCTTCACGATACTCATGAAAAATAATAGTCATAAGGAGATAATCCCGAATGGGTTGATGCCCACCAGATAAGTATGACTTCTTTCGTTTTCATTAAGGGTTTAATACTAGGTACCTAATTGATATATGTATAACTTATAAGTATATACCATGAATGTTATAAAGCAAGTACATTCCCATAATTAATCATATAAAAGCTTACCAACGTATGATCGCAGTTTTAACTTGAAGTTTATAATATTTATTTGTGTTTGCCGACGGATCATTCGAGAACAACAAGGATCTGAGCTAGCAAACTAGGACTGTTGTGATGCGCCCCAGAAGAATGCTCGTAGAGAAAACCAGGCTAATTAAATGGCCGGAGTCTACTAGAACAAACGAACTGGGGCCGCCTGTTTAGGGACGTGAACGGCACTGTTCATTGGTTGCGAAGAGGAGGGAAAGAAAAGGAATAGACGGACGATGAGGATGTTGCACCTTTTCCCTGTCGAGGAGTAGATCTAAAACATTGTACTTACTTAGGTATAAATCATAATCGTAGATGTCAGCTGAAGAAGATTGTATCAGAGTTGCGGCAGTTTTGAAAGAGTATTCGTCGTTTTTTGAAAGTAAGATGACTTCCACCGGAGAACATCTCCTGAATTAACCCCTTTCGATCCCAGATGGGTGGCTGATACGTATAAATTCAAAGAGACATACCAGAAGGCATCATATACACATGGCAAAGCTCCAAAGCTCCACAGAAAATACACATACTTAGGAATAGAACAACATATCCAATACCAAGTCTTCCAATAGGTCGTAGCTTTGCAATCTGTTCTAAGCGTTTCCTTGTCTTTTACCACATCAAGTCGTTTGGGAACTCGAGTGTAAAATCATTTATATTGTATGTTGTATGATTCATTATATGACGATATGTGTAGAGATCATTGGGGGCTTTTGCGCTACCCCTATTCAGGGATGTCCTTTCAGTACAGATTTATGATTTAATAGCCTTTTCCCTCTTATAATAAGAATTATAAAATCTAAGTCTATTTATATAGTTTCTACATGAGTATAGCTCACTACATTTGTAATTTTGAATATCAATAATGGAGAAAGCTCATCATAAATACACAAAAGGGGGAGTGTACACTGAACAAGTCATATATTCTCTAATCGTCCATAAAGGTGTACTCAGCAAGAAATTAATCTTACGATCTAGTATTATTGCTATATAATATATAGTTCTTATAAATACAGACACCGATTTAGCTGAAAATCAAAAAACGATAATGTGGCGACGTCGTGAAATTATATGAAATCAGGTACTACCGTATCTATATCTATAGTCTCGACAACACCAATTAATGCCTACTGCTTTAAAATAACAAGTATACATCCTCACCGAGAATGTTTTAAAAATAAACTTCCCCACATCAAGTCCAATCTTAGGGTTGGTGGTGATAACCGTATAAGTGCCTACGGCTAAAGTCTCAATATCACCCTAGGGACGGTCTAGACTCTCGACTCATTAATATTCCAGCATGTGGCTTCTTCATGCCATTAAAGACATTGAAGGAGCTTTGTTTCTCCTAGAGTCAAATACGTACAAGGACATCTAGTAAAAATGCTTAGATATTTCGTCAAAAATCACTTACGAGAGGAACGGTCCATCAGCTTTTATAGAAGCGGGCGAAAATAGAAATAGTTGCTACTAACTGGATTTATATTAAAAGGCCCAGCTATCGACAAGACTCCAATACAAACTAACGATGTTTCCAAAAATACCCGGTTAACTATCTCGGGGTAGCGGCAATGTCGATGTACGGCAAGGAGGCCCATGTTCCGGGGTAGGCCGATGTGACCTCGGCGTTCCTACGCGTGCGGCGAGATAGGATCATATATTACCTCGCCAAAGTCTCCTGGAGCTCTTCTGGGAATGACATTCTGGGTCTCATAGTCTTTCGTGCCTGAGTTCATTATAGAAGGACCACTGCCCATAATGCCGTCTCCCAAGTACGCCGCCATCATCGGCGCCGTCGCTCTCCCATTGATGGGAGCAGCCATCCCAGCAGCACCAGCACCGGTAGCCCTAGGAGCGCCAGCAGTCGAGTGTGCTCCAGTTCCGTCCGCGGGCAAGTATCCTACGTACCAGCAGCTCCCGTTGCAGACGACGCTTCCGGACCCTTGGCTACCGCTAGCGTACACGACGACCGACAGCGAGGGCGGCGACTCGCCATCATTCGCGTCCGACGTCATGTCAGGCAAGGGCAAGAACCGGGTCCAGACACCCGAGGAATGGTACCAATGTAGACAGCCGGAGATCTTGCAGATGCTGCAGGAGTACCAGTAATTACTGATGAGACGCCCCCCCACCTGTTACACGTTCTAACCGTGTGGTTTTAGATACGGCTACTACCCAGACCACTCGAAAGAAACGGTCAAGGCGACGCGCAGCGGTAACACAGTCAACATCGAGGTGACGGCCGGCGGGAAAACGGGCAAGTTCAGCGCCACGCTGGCGCTGCCGGCGACGAGTCCCGCGCCCGTCGTCATTAACATCGGTGGCATGACCAACCAGCCGTACCTGCAAGCCGGCATCGCCGTCGTCGGCTTCGACTACTCGCGCGTAGCCGCCGACAGCAACGCCAAGACGGGCGCCTTCTGGGACATCTACAATGGCCAGGATATCGGTACGTGCTCCTTTCCACTTCATCCTATTTCTTTTTCTCCCACGATTTCTTCTATCCTTCGAACTAGCCAGACAGTCAACAAAGCGGCTAACCTCGTCCTTTGCAAACAGGCGTCCTAACCGCATGGGCGTGGGGATTCCACCGCGTGCTCGACGCGCTGAACGCCACAGTCCCGGAGATCGACAGCGCGCGCGTGGGGGTGACGGGGTGTTCGCGGCTGGGGAAGGCGGCGCTGGCGGCGGGGCTGCTGGACGCGCGCATCACGCTGACGATGCCGATGAGCAGCGGGGTGCAGGGCCTCGGGCCGTACCGGTACCACGGGCTGAGCGGGCAGGACGAGACGCTCGAGAACAGCAAGAGCGGCGCGGGCTGGTGGACCGACAACACCCTCGGCACCTTCGTCAACCACGCCGAGAACCTGCCCTACGACGCCCACACTATCGCCGCGGCCATCGCGCCCCGCGCTTTGGTCATCGACCAGGGCACCGGCGACCAGTTCACCAACTCCAAAGGCACCTCGGTGATCGTGTACCCCGCCGCCAAGCTCGTCTACGACTGGCTAGGTGTTCCCGACCAGATTGCCATGTCCGTTCGTGGCGGCGGCCACTGCGATATGAGTGGATTGTAAGTGTGGCGCTTACTCCTATAATTTTTCTTTGGTGCCTCCTGTAAATCCGGAATCCATTGCTTTGCTCCTTCTAGACGTAGGCTTAGTGTCTTCCAATGCTGACTTCGACTGTAGCAACAGCGTCCTGCCCTTCGTAACCAAGGTCCTCCAGAACCAGACCATCACCAAGGACTACGACGACCTGGGTAGCTACGGCTCCCCAATGACAACAGCCTACTCTTGGGCTACTGCAGTACCCACAGCAGCTTAACTGATGTGAAATTTGTGGATTGATATAGGGACCGCCATGTAGGAAAAGGGGGTAGAGCAATAAAATTTGGATTTCGATAATTAATACGACCTATGTATGTTACAGGTGACCAGCAAACTCCAACCCTATGCGTGAACGCCATGATTAGAAGAGAGAGAAAAAAGACCCCATCGGGGTACCTAGGTGAATATCTATAGCAACGCCTTGCCTCCCATATTTCCCAATCCGAGAACGCCTTCGCCCCTAGAAATCAATAGTTTCGTAAGTAGTTCATGCAAAAGCGCCCACAATGGCCATGAGCGTAGCACCGGCCAGCACGGCTAGTCCGGCATTCCTTCGTTTCGTCCCCTTCAACGACTTGTAGCTCTTCTCTGTGAGGAAGTCTTCCGCAAGTAGCTGCACCAAGCCCGCGAATAGAAGCAGGCCGCTCGAGATGGCGTTCATAATACCGACCATGAGCAGACCTGTCTGGCTGAGCGGATCGTACAACCTATGAACGGCGAGGCCGATGGCCTGACCGATGGGGGTAGTAAGCCCATACGCCAAGACCATGAGCCACGGGCGCACAGAGGAGCGTGGGAATTGAATCGCGGCTATACGGGAACCGAGAGCGAGACCCTCGAAGGTCTGATGGAAGGCGATGGCTACCAGGAATACGACGAAAGGCGGTCCTGTCGCGACGGAGACGGCCATACCGATAAAGACGCTGTGGAATAGGATACCGGCTTCTAGGAGCATACACTGGAGCATTCGTCGCTTCTGTTCCTCGGGAGTAAGGGGGACTGCGGAGTCGGAATGTCGTTTCGCCTGACCGATTCCGTTAGAGTGTGTCAGAGGTTGAACATCGTCATCCGTCACAGGGTCGAGTTCATTGAGATTAATATCGAGGTCCTCATCACGATCATCCATGCCATCATCATCCACTTCACTAGTACTGCTGCGACCATAGGATCTCTTCGTAATCGGTGGTGGTACAATTGTGGGTGTAGATTCGGGTAGTGGTGAAACATCGGCCATCAGGCCTTGACTTGCGCCAAGATCACCGAGCGCGATATCTGTTGGTCTATGGCTGGAGGCCCTCTTGGCTGCTAGACTACTGTTGACCTGGATATTATCACTTTCTGCTCCTTCTCCCGCATCTTCATCATCCGAGTCCCACGATTGGTTATGAGAATGCGAATGGCCGGCACCTCTGGTGGTCAGATAAGACTCGAGCGCGGCAACTGACAATACCGAGACCATGGCTATTAGTCCTGCCATAGGTTGATATGCCTCGCTGAAGAGTGGCGGAAGACAGGGGTCGGTTAGGGACAAGAAAGCAGTTGGGAGTAGATGGACAAAGGCGGTCGCCATCAGTACACCAGTGCCGAAATGCTGGCTGAGGAAGACAATGGTATTCGCTCGACGGGTTCTAGCCGACTGACGAGAGAAGAGAGGAAAGGCGCATGCTATTGAATATTACCGCAATGGTTAGCGAATTGATTGAGGATGAAGTGATGCTATTGTTTGTACCTAGACAACTGAGTGTGAGGATCAAGAACAAGGCGAAGACATGTAGCGGCGTATCATAGGCGCCTCTGTCGCCAGAACCGCAAGCCGGCCTTTCGGTGTCGGGTTTTGCATTTCCAGAGCCATGTCGTCTCTCGATTTCGGCACGTAGTATATGTGTAGGGATTTCAGCCCACGTTATATCTGAATAATAAGAACGTTTCAAATCAGCGAAATGATAGACATGATGTTTAAGGATAAGATATATTCCGTACCGTTCACATTCGCATTAGATCCGTCCATCTTGACGGTTGTGATGGAAGTGAAACCGTGGGAATGATTCACAGGAAGTCACGGCTGCTTATTAACAGCATCGTTACAGCAATTCTAATTGAATTGCCGTGCATATATATATTGAGATGAAGTGATGCAGAGTTTAGGTCGTTGATGTCGAGGAAGCCGTGAGACGCGTGGTTGTCATTGTTCTCAATGGCGTCAGAGCAGGAGTGCCAGATACCTTGTAATGATAATGATAACGATAATACTGTCCTGGCACGGTATGAAAATTATCCCCTGATTATATAATTAGCACGTATCATGAGAAGAGAAATATGTAAATCACCCAAATGATTAGTACAAAGGATGAAAAGGATGCAGATCTGTACCGTGCATATTATTGTTATTATTACCGTTCGCGTACCTACAAACCCTGCTAAATTTTATTAGTCGTATTTGATTACGTGCTATAGCTTATAGGTGCATACTATTCTGATGTTAATTCCGGTAGAACAATCAGCCCCAATAACTACATATACTTATTCATATCTCCCAAGCTTCAACTTGCATAAGATAATGGTTGTGTAAGCAGTTATGGCTTAGTGTGGTCACGTGCATACGGATAAGAGATAAGGGAGCTCTGCAGCTGCAGTGGTTTAAAAGTCAAACTGTGAGCTTAGCTCCGTACAATCAGGGTTTACAACCCAGGGCAATACAACGTTTGCTTCCCTGACATTTCACCTGTGACCGTTGTTCACAGGTTGTCAACAAATACCGCTGCTAGGTTAAGTTATCTCCATTGATTACCCTGGCAGGATATAAGGGATAAAATACATGATTATTTTGGTATTGGAAGAAATAACCTTTGCTGTTGTTGAAAGAAGATGGATATACACTAACACTTGGCTAAATTCTGAGGCGCAAGATATCCTCACGTAAGCATGTACAGTTTAGGTATGTAAATCCAATCAAATATAAGCCAAAAGTCATATGGACTACGAAAATTTCAAGTGTGATTGGCGGACGCTGTCCAGCGCTATTTAGTACTTGAAGGGATACTCATCTTACCATGATGTCTCTATCTTAGCGAACAGACATTGAGTGATCTCGTTTATGGGCTGATAGCTTCAAAAAATATCATGGGAAAAGTCCAGACTATACTACGTTACGTCAAGGCTAGATCTTATACATACAATAATAGAAAGATCTCGAGAATGATATGCAGATAAAGGACAACATGCCATGACTGGGTCCTCACTTAACAGAGTACAGTACCTAACTAGCTTTATAGTGGGGGTAACACGGGAAGGCCCTACCCAGGTATTCATGGATTCCCCTAATATTTTTAGATATAGAACCTTTCTGGAATCGAGCACCTGCAAGAGACGGGAACATCAAGAGCATTCCTGCTGGCATGACAAGGGTAAAATGACCAATCATGATTAAAGTGTATATCTCATTAAATTATGATTGGTTAGGGGAATTATGTGAACCCTTCTTGCACCTGACGGCTTCCCATACTGATGGGATGATGTTGGATTTGTGATCTACGGGGTACCCTAGCTAGAAGTTAACCTTATTGTTCCACCCTCTACGTAGTATGGAACTTCAGGAGCATCCCATGGATATGTCAGCATGCAGCCAGGTACCTAGGTAGATTGAACTAACCTTATTCATCCCATCTGATCTTTCTCAACATCAAGCATCAAGCACCAAGACACCAACATTAACTCTTCCTCAACTCGTCTTATTCTCCGATCCCTTACTTCCTATTATAATTTTTACCTTCGAATGTCTATTTATTGATTACACCACCTACTTCTTCTCGTTAAACATATACAATGACAAGCCGCTAGATGCCTAGTCGCGGCTCACCTTCCCCGATGCTAAGGGCGAGTGGTTTCTTCCGTTCGTATTTCCGAACAGAGTGGCATTGCATCGACGCTAGAAACCCTGAGGACTCGTGGAAAGCCATGAATTTATTACGAGAAAGAGCTCTAGCGATTATGCGCAGCTTGGCCATATGCCGTATCCCACGCTGTCGCAATCTGCAGCCGTCACGATGTCATTCTGCGTAGGCTATAAGGTAATGAGCGTAACCAAGCTATCATATATTCGCGCCATTATGTCGAAATGGACGTGATACGTTCTCATCGGGGGTTACATCACGAAAATGGCAGCTCTAAGGTTTATACAAACCCTGTCCGAGTTACATCGCTCCAATTTGCCCAACGGCAGCATGGCGAGTCCGCGCCCGCTCGCCTTGGCGCAGCTGGATCAGTCAGATGTGCCTAACAAAACTGATCTCCGATATGTGCCAACTCCCGAACTATCTTCACCGTCTTAGCTGTCTGCCGGCACCCCCCTCGGTTGACTTTCACGAGCTTACCTGAAGCTTGTTGACCTTCCCCAACTTCGCAATGCCAAGATGTGAATTGGTTGGCATCCAATATCAGCCCCGCCTCATGGAGATAAGATGCATAAGAGCATTATTCGTGACCTATTATTGGACCGCGAGACGGCGATACTGTTCGGGCATAAGTTGTTTGTCATATCAACCTTGCTATTGTCATCCGTTGCTATACAGGGTCTGAGTCGTCCAACCCCATTTACGACTGTTCAGGTACCCAGGTTGACGAACTCTCGACCATGTAGAATCAAGGGTCCTGACGCAGCTACTATGCTATGTTTCTAATATCAAGTCGAGATTTGATTTACTTCAAACTTCACTATGATCTTTAATCTGTCGAGGCTGGTCATATTTTTATATTATACCTATATTACATATAAAGACTCACGATTATAGAGCTTGAGCTGATATTTGCCCAAGGTAGTTGATATAGGGCTGGGTTTTAAAACTACCCGTGGGGGGAGGGGGGGTCGTCACGGCCCTGCCGATCTGGCACGGCTTACATACAGTATGCGGCTGACTTGTTCTGTATTGATATAGTGACATAGCTACCTATCTATCACACCATCAAGTGCATCAGAGCAACCGCACCTCGGCCGAACTCTCTTACTGCCAGTCCTGTATGCATATCGTACCGCATTGCTCTGCTTGCCAGCCAGCTCTCAACTTCATCACTTAGCATCCAAGTCACACTGCCATGCCATTCATTGCCCATTCGGCAGCATCCCTCTTCAACAATTAGACGCCGTGTCGGATTATGACTATCAAAGATACATTCTGAATAAGCTTCATCCACCACTTACATCACCTTGGACTTTGCTCCGCATGTGCGCTCTATTCCTCCTTCCATATTTTGAATCGCGTTGTGACCCATCGCCAAGCTCTCCTGTTGGTCTAGTATGATTCCTAAGGCTGATTGGGAAGCTCAACGCTCATATGTCTACTCTGAGAGCTCGGTTTGGAGAGCATCGTGCTATCTCGTAATACGGGCCTCAATGTTTCGCCATCGACCACGATTCTTTGAGTTCCGAGAAGCTTCAGAAAGTCTATATAAGCCACTCCAGTCCATCTCAACTGTCCTTTCTTAGAGAATTAACCATCCCGAACTTACAAGCCTCCAACTCCTCTTTCTCAACTTCATCCTTCGTCCAAAATGACTAGCCTTCGCCGTCTCGCTCTCTTCTTCGGAGCTCTGCTCCCTGCTGCCTTTGCCGCCCCTACTCCTGCGCACCAGAAGCGAGAGGTTGTCCCCAACAAATACATTGTCACCCTTAAGGAGGGTATCACCTCTGCGGACTTCAAGTCTCACTTGAACTGGGCTCGTGATGTCCACTCCCGCAGTCTGAACAAGCGTGATACTACTGGTGTTTCGCACGAATACCAGATCAACACCTTCAACGGCTATGCTGGCGAGTTTGACGAGCAGACTCTTGCGCAGCTGAAGAGCAGCCCTGATGTAAGTTTGATAACGCTGAATAGCTTATAAGCTTATTTTAAGTTGCTGTCTTGGACACCAAGGGGGCGACGGTTTTCCAACATCCCTATCTTTACCCCTATTTTGGAGAGACAGCTGCCCAGTCAACACTTGCTACCTTTGAACCACATCACGGAAAACGCATGTGCTAATGATTATACTAGGTCGCCGAGATTGAGGAGGATCAAGTCTGGCACCTCTTCGACGAGTCGCCAAAGACATCCAAGCGCGCTATCACCACTCAAACGGGAGCGCCTTGGGGTCTTGGAACCACTTCTCACAAAACCTCTGGCTCTACTTCATATGTTTACGACAGCTCGGCGGGTGAAGGTACCTTCGCGTACATCATTGACACTGGTATTCTTGCTACCCACCAACAATTCGGCAACCGTGCCTCGCTAGGGTACAACGCCGCCAGTGATGATGACACAGATGCCGTCGGCCACGGCACTCACGTTGCTGGCACTATTGGAGGTACGTTGCTAACTACGTCTTTTAATTTTCGTCTCTAACAAGGATAATTATAGGTAGTACCTACGGTGTTGCTAAGCAGACTACCCTCATCGCTGTCAAGGTATTCCAGGGATCTAGCAGTACCACCGCTGTCATCTTGGATGGATACAACTGGGCCGTCAACGACATCACCTCCAAGGGCCGCGAGAGCAAGTCCGCTCTCAGCTTGTCTCTAGGTGGCGGCTTCTCCACTGCATTCAACAGCGCCGTCGACTCTGCATTCAGCGCTGGTGTCCTCTCGGTCGTTGCCGCTGGTAACAGTGGCGTTGACGCCGGTAACACATCGCCCGCCTCTGCCCCCAACGCCATCACCGTCGGTGCTATCGATAGCACCTGGGCCGTTGCCGACTACTCCAACTTCGGATCCGTCCTTGACATTTTCGCCCCCGGCTCTGAAATCCTCTCGGCATGGATCGGCTCCAACACTGCCACCAACACCATCGACGGTACCTCGATGGCTACTCCTCATGTCACCGGTCTTGCGCTCTACCTGATTGCGCTTGAGAGTCTCGCCACCCCTGCCGCCGTGACCAGCCGCATCAAGGCTCTCTACACTACCGGTGCACTCACCGGCGTCCCCAGCGGCACCGTCAACGCTGTTCTGTACAACGGTAACGGCGCTTAAGTCATGGAGACTTATATGGCCGACCTCAATTAGTCGCATATGGAGACGAAAACCAAGGAAAGGGGATGCTTAACGAACTTTGATTCTATTGAATGTCCTATGTCATATAGATAAGCGCTAGGCTACGGTTGAATAACACAGCTTTTTGGCTTTCAAGCAAACTTGGCTCAGCCTTGACTCTTAATCCGATTAGTCTCATGTCGGGTGCATGTCTCTGCCTTGTAGATCTGCCGTAGCACACTAACATAAGCACGAGTCTCGCATATATCATTGCATTATCGGCTGTAACCGGTTCAGTACAAAGACGATTTAAGGGGCAAGCTTTTATGAACAAAGTTTTATAATATAATCCGTGGAATTTAAGTCGCCCTCAAGTGATTATTATCGTGTTAAGATAACCCACCACATTTAGGCAATGTGTTGGTTATATGTATGTGTTCATGGTGGTTTTGCGAAATATGCAGGGATCAACTTCTTAAAAGACACGAGGCCAAGGACGGACCAGCACCACGGGATATGGGTTAGGTACAGAAGAGTCGCAGAAGGCATATGGAACGTGACTCGATGCCGATACCCTTTCTAGCGATGCGGTGTATATTTTGCCCTACCCGTCATACCATAATCCCGGAATCCGCTCAATGAAGGCCGTCGAATGCGTCCATTATTCTCCTAGAGTGAAACAACATGCGAGCTTAATATAAGTCAGGCTAGCCCATTGGTATGCAGGACGGGACTTGAAGCGAAGGCAATCTTTTGGGTATAAACGAGTCTGGGGTACAGGTGGACCTATCATGATGTTTGGTTTTGAAATGCGGTAGATTTAGCCTCATTCGAAAGCCTATGATTTCGATTTTGTCTTGTGGTCCCTTAGATTTGTAAATTGGGGATCGTCGAGCATTTGCCCTTTTCAACTGGAAGAAAAGGCGGCGTCCAAGACCGGATAAAGACGACCAACATTAAAAAAATGTAGAACGGTGTAAACCTACTTTTACATCTTCGCCCCCTATTACTGGAACCGTGGACACTTCTGCAGGGTCCTCTAGAAATATTCATATCCCTTACTAGATTAAAACCCTTCTTAACCTCTTTTTGCCGGCGACACTGCAATGAAAAATAATGTCTGCCGCGACCGTGATTCTTGGCGGTCTAGATGGAGCAATACCGCTGATGAACCCAACATGCCACTTTGACATGTTGTGATCTGGGTCTTGGTGGCTAAAAAGGGGAGCCGACCCCTTTGTCATACTCTCAGGAGACTAAGGTGTTTCTTTCTGTGGAGTAAGGCTATCAAAACCACCTCGATAGAACGGTCTACTCCATCATGGTGTTTGTGCGCTCGATCGCGGCCACTCTGGCCGTGGCCTTGTCGTTGACCCCCGTGGCGGTCTTCGGGCACCCGGGAGAGCAGTATGGGAAACGCGAGGCCTTAGAGGAAATGGGCAATGCCGTAGTCGTTGCCAAGATGAACGCGAGGGCTCTGGAGGCGTGCCAAAACTCGCCTGAAGTGAAAGCTCGCAAGGAGCGTGCCAGTAAGTCACCTGCCTATTCCTTTCTCGTTGTCCTCCCATGTAAAAGTTGTATTCTTAAGTCTACGCAAGGCTATGGGCTAGGGAATAAGACACTTTAGCATAGAAATACCTACATCTGAATTATCATAAAGTTCCCTTACTGACGTGAACGCTTCTAGTGGCTCGGCGACAAGAAACATTCGCACGACTTCGCCAAGAAAGAAAAATTGAAAAGTGTAAGAACAACGTCCATAGCAATACCCCCTTACCCAGCTAATCGACTTAACAGCCCCATGGCTCCACCGCCGAGACGCCGAAGCGCTACAGAAGTGGGCGTCGCAGTCGCACAACAAGACGGGCCAATACAACTACGGCAAGGAGACGCCCAGCAAGGAGATCTTCGGCTCCAACACCAGCTGCGTGCTGACGCCCGACAACGCCAACGGCCCCTACTTCGTGTACCAGGAGCAGATCCGCAGCGACGTGGTGGAGGACACGGTGGGGGTGCCGCTGCACCTAGAGCTGCAGTTCATCGACGTGCAGACGTGCGAGCCGGCGGAGGGCATCCTCATCGACACGTGGTCGTGCAACGCGACGGGGGCGTACAGCGGCGTGAGCGCGCGCGGCGAGGGCGGCCTCGGCACGACGTACCTGCGGGGCGCGCAGCTGGCGGACGCGGACGGCGTCGCCAGCTTCGACACCATCTTCCCGGGGCACTACCAGGGCCGCGCCACGCACCAGCACCTCATCGCCCACGTCGGCGCCGAGATCCTCGACAACGGCACCTACACGGGCGGCACCGTGGCCCACCTGTCCCAGCTGTTCTTCGACCAGCCCCTGCGCGACACCATCGAGGCCACCGTGCCGTACAACGCCAACCAGATCCCGCACACGAGCAACCTGCGGGACTGGTTCACCGGGTTCGCGGCTACGGAGGAGTACGATCCGTTCCCGAACTACATCATGCTGGGCGGGGATCTGAAGGACGGGCTCTTCGTCTGGGCCGAGCTTGGGCTGAACACCTCGAGTAACTGGGACTACTATGCGCCGTACGCTTCGACCTGGAAGGAGGGTGGCGGCTACGATAATCCGGATTTCGACTTCCGGGCTGTGGCGAGCCCGCCGCCGACACATGGTTAAGTATAGGGGGTGGAGAAGGTGTCCTTGAGGATAAGATGGCATGTTGGCGGCATGGTTGTAAAATACTTTCAGGCCCTGTTGCGTAACGAGGATAACTCGAAGTCTTCACAATAAGCTTATAGAAGTTTTATTATTTTCCAGAACTCACCTACTTCTAGTTTTATTTACCACAATGTTTTTGGAGTGACTGACCTCGTAGCGCTACAAAATGAGCACTGCCCTCTTTTATCACATAGTACCAGAGCATTTCTTTACAAATCAAACCAGAAGTTAAGTACACGCATAATCGATTTAGTTTTCAATTACATGAAAATGATTATTATTATATTAGCTATGCTTATATCTTCCCTATTATATCAAATGATAGATCCACAACTAGATCCAAGTCATGTTAAAATGTTAAAGGGGTGACCCCTTTAAACTCGAGAAGCGAATACCATTAGAAACCACCCATGCTTTTAACTTCGCTATAGATATCCAGTAACAAAACAAAAAGGCTCTTGAAAAAAAACAGACCATGCCAAAACCCCCCCCAAAATCCCCTATCCAGTTCATAAATAAACCAAATCCCACTCCCCGCCCTCCTCCGCCCTCAGCCTCTCCACGGGCAAAAACTCATCCTTCCCACCCATCCAGAACCTACAATTGCCCTCCCTTAACGTGCGATGCCAAGCCGCGCCCAAGCACTCCCTGACCTGCCCCCCTTTCGCCCGTCCGATAGCCCCCTTCTCGCACTCCTCCAGACACGCGGTATGGTCGCGGGCCGTGACCGAGCCCTCCATCCTGCCCTTGGCCTCCTTGAACTCGCTGCTCCACGAGCCCTCGGCGACCCCGCACCGCACGCGGTACGAGTGCTCCAGCTCCCTGTGCAGCACGCGCGTGTCGTCGTCGTCCACGGCGCCGCCCAGCAGCCCGCTCACGAGCCCGCCCACCCCGTGGTCCAGGTCCAGGTGCAGGCCCGCGATGCCGAGCAGGTTCAGGTACAGGTCCAGGTCGTGCGGGTCCAGCGTCTGGATCGTCGTCACGTCCATCTTGAAGTAGCTGTTGCCGCAGTAGGCGGGCGGGGGCGGGGCGTCGATGATCTCCGGCCGAGCTGGTGGCGTGGGCGGTTCGGGGATTGCTGGGCGCGAGGGAGGGGTGGCTGATGGGATGGGCGGGATCGGGGGTGCGGAAATGTGGACTGGTGGCTCTTCCGGTGTGCCTGAAAGAGTGGGAGTAGCAGAGGTGGAGAAGCGCTCTTCTGCGGTGGTAGGGGATAGAGATGAGGAAGACGGCAGGGCTGAAGATTGCGAGTATTGAGAGACATGAGTGGTGAAAGTAGAAGCGGCGGTGGAAGTAAACGTATATGCCGGCCTGGCATGAGTCTGTAGAGTCGACGTCGGATCATCATGGTGATCATGCGGCATATCAGGGCCCCCGGAGCTACCATCATCTCCGTCGCCGCCCTTGGTCTCCGGCAGAGGGCCCTGTGCAGGGCTGTCCGGCCCTTCCATCGAAGGCGGTCGCTTCTGCTGCTGTTTCGGTGGCGCATAGGGCGAGTCCGTCGGCGAAAGTGCACTTGGATTTACGTACTGTTCGCGATAGGCGCCCGGATTTGGCTGCGTGGGCTTGATGCAGATCATGTTCGAGTGGACGTCGATCCGGTGCTGGTTTTCCGGAACGCGGATGTGGATTGTGCTGCAAGTGTCAAACAGGCTGGCCGGCATGGCAGCCATGTCGAGGATACAACCTCCCGTTGATGGCATATACTGGACGCCCAGTTGGGCGAGGGATGTTGCCATGGTGTCCATCAGGGTAATGCTGGATAATTAACTGAGTCGATTGCTGAGTTGAACTAGTATTAGATTTTGTAGAATTGTCGAGTGAAGATGATGTATTTGATTAGACCGGACAGGTAGATAGGTAGCTATCATAAATATTAAATATGAAATAAATGAGACTAGAGATATTATATGATAGTGATAAGATGAGGTCGCCAATACGACTCCGTATTAGTTATTAAATGCTCTTCAGTTGATAGATGCATGAGGTAAAACAGATGTGTGTGTTCCTGAATGATGAAGTTGACGATATAGGTGGGTGATCGACAGCTTCTTATACAAAATAGCTTGTATAGGTAACCATTGCTCTACTCGAATTAAGCCGTAGAGGAGGGATTCAGACAAGGGCAACCTGAATCCATCACTTGTTTTGGTTCAATAGCCGTCTTCTTCATGGTCGGAGTTCACCCTTAGCGAGGGAGCTCCCACCAATTCATTGTGGCTTCAAATTCTCAGTTCAGTTCTAGACCGGGATTCTGTACCAAGTCGTGTCTCAAAGCTAGGCGGAGAAGATATGTGGTCAATCCATCGCAAAGGGAGAAAAGCAAAGTAGGGAGCAAGTTTGAAATAGCACCGTGTAAGTCATTGTTGAGGATGACAGGAATGAAGGGATGACCTGTCCTAATACTCAATTCACTTGAGGCGTAATATCCATTGAAAAAGCTAAGTATGTATCTTAATCCCGGGAACGCCTGGCCCTATGTGTGCAGCGTTGCGGATGCATGAAAGAGGAAACACAAACAACTCCCGTATTGATCATTCAACCCTATGCCGCACGCCTCAAAACCCCCGTAAAGTTTCGTTCTCCATGCCCATGAGAAACTCGTCCACATATGCTTCGAGTCAATCAAGTGATGCCGTCAAAATTCATGCACTCATTCCTTCTCGACTTCTTCATCTTTCCGCTCGTCGTCTGTCTTGTCCTATAAGCCACCGACACTAGCGGTAGGGGGAGCCTTTCCAGCTCGCCTGCCTAGTAACGTTGCACCATCGAGGCTGAGTTCGAAAGCTCCTCGTTGCTTATTACGATCTCGAACTTGCTGTCGAGCAGCTTGAGCCACGGAAGCGCTATGCTGACCATATCCCTTTTCCTTGTCGGTTGGTCGATCCCGTTCTCGACCACGCTCCTGTTCCTTACCCAGGTGCGTCTTACGCATGCTCTGCTCGAGTTGTTGCGCCTCAGCCTTGTGTACGTATTCTGGATCCGACTTTTCCTCTTCCGAATCTTCGTCAAGACCTTCCAACCGCGTGGGTGGAGCACCTTTGGCACCAATCTGTTTTCTTCGCTTGGCCTCTTCCTCCTGGCGATGCACGGAGTAACCGACGTCGAAAATCTCACGTAGATTAACCGCACCAGGGGACCTGAAATCCATGCGACGTTCCCCGTCGATGAGTCGACCTGCATCGAATGCACGCAGCGGTTCCTGTGGGGTTATCTTCTTCTCCTCACGTGGTGTAGGACCAGAACCCTGCACCCATGGATGGCTCAAGAATTCTTTGATGGTATATCGTTCGTCGGGGTCAACAGCGAGTAGATGAGTGATCAGATCCTGGGCAGATTTGGAGGTATCATCCCACCAGGGCGACAGGAAGGTATATTGTCCCTTGGCAACTTTCTCCGTCAAGATCTCGATGCTCTCATCGTAGAACGGGGGGAACCCGCATAATAATGTGTACAACACACAGCCCAGGGCCCACATGTCAACCGACTTCGAGTAACGCTCATCCTTCACTATCTCAGGCGCCGTATACCCGACAGTGCCACATGGCGTCATCGTTGAGTTCTCCCAAACAATCTTCGACAGGCCAAAATCTGCGATCTTGATCTGACCGATACCACCGGCTCCTACACCCTTAAGAAATTCGCCCTCATCGATCTTGTCTTCGTCGCCAGGTTGCTTCGGTTTCGGGTTCTTCGATGGGACGACTGGTATCGGACTGAACAAGATATTTTCAGGTTTAATATCACTATATGCTCACATGTTAGCGGACTGATGCAGGGGCCGAATGATTTGGGGTTCAGTGACGTCACCGTCACCTCATTTAGCCGCCTCAATGCACCATCGGGTGAACTTGTGAATCGTGCCACGGGGAGAGTGGGCTTGAGGCTTGAGACTAGCGGCTGGCTGATGTGACGTTGTGACTTACCGATGTACAACGCCCTTCTCCTCATGGAGGTACTCTAGGGCTTTTGCGACTTGTACAATGACATGTCTCGAAAGTTCTTCGCTGAAATAGGTGAGGCGAACGATTTGGTGGAATAGCTCTCCGCCGGGTGCCAGTTCCAATATGATGTAGTAGTATTGCTTCGATTCCGAAAAGTCAACTAGCTTGATGATATTCGGATGGTCTAGTTGACGCATGATTTGGACCTCCTTTAATATGTTCGCTCGCTACCACAAGACCGTTAGTTGAGCTCTTAACTAAATTATGGCTGTGTAGATTATGATGTGACCGATGGAAATGAGAAGAATTGTGAAAGTGAAAAGTTGGAGAAGAAATGAAAACCACGATGAGTATAAGCAGACGAATGAGAGGTAGCCAGAGAGAACGCGGCTGTTAGCTTTGACAAAAGAAAGGAAGATCTCCGCACCTCTGCAGCCTTCGGGACCTTCTTAAAATCCGGATGTAGATGTTTATGGCCCTATAGTTCGACCCAAAGAGTTGGTAAAGGAAACAATTTGGTTTTGCTGAAAATTGAAAATGGCGACCAGATAAAAAAAAAAGGAAACGACATGGTCGAATACAGTAACTCAACCGCCGGCAAACTCACCTGCATGTTGTTCATTTCGAATTTTCGGACGACCTTGATGGCAACCTCGCCGGCATTACTCTTAAGATCTCGTGCCCGGTAGACATTGCTGAATGCACCGTCTCCCATCTTCTCTAGCAGCTCCCATCGTTCCAGACCGGGATACTTGGGAAACTTATTCCTATTTTCGTTCTCCTCCTGGACGATCTTGGCGGCGTGGGCATCTTCTGCTCTACTCCTGCTCCGACTGGAAGGGGACCCCGAAATATTCTGATTAGCTTCGGCATGGTGGGCAGCAACAGCATCGGCTTGCGCAACACGGTTCTGGTTATCCCCAGGTTGGGCGGAGTAGGCTTCGTGTATGCTGTTGCGTTTTTGTCCGGCGCCGGGTTCGCTTACGTTCCCCATGGCTTTTTGTTGTTGAGCGGTAGTCTGTTGGGCAGAATATTCATGTTTCCGTGGAGACTCTTCGTAGTTGGTCACCCTGGCTTGCTTGCCTATTTTGGAGTAAACGATGTCAGTGGAACATGTGCAGTGTATGGTTGCAGTAGATCAGTTCGAGGGGAAGGGGAAGTTTGGGAATGGGTTAGGTTTTGAAAAAAAAAAAAAATTTTTAATCAAATAAAATGGAAAAGGACAAGGTAAGTAAAATAAGGAATCGGAAGGTAGAGGCGAATAAGAAAAAAAAGGCATTTGATAGGTACCTAAGTAATTAGGCAATCTGTGAGAGAGAAAGGCAAGCACAACACACCGAAGGAAATAAATGGTAGGCAGAAGTTGCAGAAAATGCAGGAGAGGCAGCAGCAGGAACGGACAACGGAGGACAAAAGGGGCGTACCATGACGGATGAAATTCTTTAGTTGTTGAATTGTCGACATTTTCGGTGATGGTAACCAGATGTCACACCCCAAGATATTGATTGTACTTGGCAAGGAAATACACCTCGGGTTTTTTTTCTCATTTGCTTTTCCAATCTTCCTCACACTCACACTCACTCACACTCTCTCCCCGTGTCTCTCCTTTGCGAGACGAGAAACTCGAACGAGCTACCGGTCCTATGCCCCCAAATTTTGGTTTCAAACTCGGACTAAGCAAACCCAAGTGCAGCACAGAAGGCCGTTCCTAAGTCAGGCTAAGCCGGTTTGTCCAACAAGCAAAGTTGCAGAGTGACGGGAAGCTGCCGGATGATGTTTTAGTTGGTGGTTTGGACTTTCGGTAATGTACCTAACCTATGTGCGAACCAACGATTAATAAATCCTAAGAGGTCGGGCTCAAGTTCGGAGCTAGAATCTTAAGATTGTGGATGGATGGATGAAAATGGAATGTCTTGATTTGTGACAGACGTATTGTATGTACGTTATGAGTAGTAGGAATATGTAGGTTCGGCGGGGAGTTGGCTGCAAGAAAGTAGGTCTTCCTCTCCTCTCTTTCGTTGTAATGCAAATCACGAATTCTATCGCGCAGGCTATGACACCTCCTTACGTCTCTCTCTTTCTCTCTCTTGGTATCTTTTCTTTCTCTTCCAATAGTCGCTCTCACACAGATATTAATCTATGAGTAGGTTCAAGAACACAGATCTAAAATCCCGGGATAGAGGTAGTAAGAAAATAGAAAAATAGAAAAAAAAAGATTGGTAACCAAGGTAGATGGTGAAGAATTATGGTCGGGTGATTGTGTGTGTGTGTGTGTTTTTTTGGGGGAAGTGGGCAGAATTATCAAAGGAAAGAAAAGAAAGGTGGGAGAAATGACGATTGTGCGAGTGGTTTAACGGCCGGCGACATTTTTTGATCGAAACAACTACGTACATTTACATGGTTATGGGCCTGCTTAGCGCTTTCTATGTGGTGCTTGTATCCGAGATCGATGGATGTCGCCTGATGATGTAGTGGGTTTGGGTTAGCGTACCGTAGCGTACCTTATTCTCAAATTACCATCTTACCAGCTTACTAGGGGTCCATTACGGGGGCTAGGGACGGGTTATCCAATTCGAACTTGCCTAACCTATTGAATTACCTAGGTAGTAATGTATCAACTCTATCTTAGGAATCTGGATTGTACCTACCTACATGTAGGTACTAGCAACTAAAAGAGCCGATTGTAGTATGTACATGTAACAGGAAAAGCCTTGTTTCGCCACGGGCTTGTCTTTTGACATTCGTAGCTCAAGGTACCGGCATGGAAATAACTACGATAGGTATAGGAATGGAAAATCCGGGATTTGGTAAAAGCGTTGTTGCAAACCGGGCAATTTAATTTGGATGACAAAACCTGTTCGAGGCCTGCCGAAGACGGTAGCCTATGTACATGAAGGTACGTTAGCTGACTGCCCGAAATTGCTTGATCTGGCATAAGGTAGGACAAAGCGACGAATCAAGTTAAAGCGGTCCATGTGGGGATTAAAAGTTCGGTAAGAAATCCATGTATTGTACATCCACACGTACATACATATATATTTGAAAATTATAATTTTTATTATTATTATTACTTTATTACTTTTAATATCGGAAATTAAGTATAATATCATTACCAAACAAACTCGCAATGCGCCGTTAAGACAGCACCAGCTAAAAATATGAACCGTCGATGTGGATAGCTGGATAAGTACGAAGGAAACCGAATTGGTATTGGTACTGTACCATAGCTGCATACCCAGCATACCGTAGCATTTATCTTTTTTTACATACAGCACGTACGTGTTTATCATGATCTCCCATGCTTGTATTTCTTTTACGTGGGGAAATGGTTAGGTACGGCGCCTTGCGGGCTAACAGTAAGGCGGGTATTGGTATGTACTGTACTTGTGACGATGGCAGCAGCATGTGATCTACATTCGTTCTTCCGAAAGCATGAAAATATCTCCTCCCTAGTATGGTTACTGTACTTCCATTTAATGTCATACATGCATACATATCGTAAGAAAATAACATCAATGTTTGTTTCTTCACATAAATAGGTAGTATAGGAGGATTCAATTTGCATAGAGTGTTTCGGTGTCTTGGAAACTTATCTAGACTACCATTACCACCAAAGAAACCCCTTTCTTCCTTTAGACTACCTAAGGTTACGACAAGTATTACAGCATCAAATTTGACATTCAGCCCAAATAACCTACATGTAGTCACACATTGTACCTACCTGATGTCCTACCACGGTACGTAACCCGACTCATTCATGTCAACCTTGGCAAAGATGACATATTCCTGCTAAGCCTCTGATGTCGATGTCAAGTAAACATGTAGATACTCATCTCATCCTCACCAGGCCATATCCGGTCACAGCATACAGATACAGATGCGAAAGTACAAAACAAAAACAAAACGTGGGATTGGTAATCGAGACAATCGAACAGATGCCATGTTATTCTCTTTGTCTTGTTGTTGTCTTGGAAAAAAAGTCATCGGGACGCATTTTTGCCTCATATTGCTCAAGTAAGCAGATTCAATTCGATGCTTCGTTTCTCCTATCACTGGGAAGTCCATGACTCTTTCATGCTGGAATCAATTCGATGAGAATAAATGCTCCATGACGTATGCAACATCGTCATTGCTCAGCCGGCCCCACCAACACTATTTTAGATCCACTATTTTCCTGGGAACTGACAGCGCATGGACCAATTGCCTTGTGACGTGACCCTTTTAGCCCCAAAATCATTCATTAGTCCCCCCAGTCCAACAAACTTCCTCCTCTTCTCATTCGCTACGACGTCCTTGGCACATTCAATGTTGGGCCAATGACGAATGCGAAAACTTCAACTTCTCCAGACCATTTCGCATTATGGCACCCGGCTCCGCGTAGACCTGAGTCTAATGGGGTTAACTTCTACAATTGTCATGCAGACTTTCTGCAAGGCTATCTGCTATAGGAGCTATTTGGTGTCAATCATCCAGATGTTCCCATTTTCATTCGGTCTTAATCATCCTCAGCCCCAGAGCCTCATCAGTCCGGGTCCCGAACTTACATCCTCGGGACTATACCTGGAAATAGTTATCTACCTTTGAATCGAAGCTGACTCCGTCATACCTAACACGTTTTCCGTCGACCGAATTGCCTATCTTGATTGTTGAGGTTACAGCTGTCGTGCGACAATCCTTGAAACAAGCTGCATTGCCTCTTCAACTTTGATATGATCCATACTACCGGCTCCCGTAGCATCTCGTTACATCATCAGGGTTCCCGGACTATCTCTTTTATTGAAAGATTTATGCTGATCTTCCGGCAGTGTGGGCGTATATCCGACACAGTAGCATCTACGAGCTCATGCGGGGAGCTCGCATACGTCAGTCCAAATCATCTCCCCAGATTGACCGTCGCAGCAGGTACCGTTCATTGGTACGGGTCTAGCCGGGTCAACAGCCAACCGTCATAGGCGCCATGTTTATTAAAAGGTGGCCAGGCTAGACACGGGATGGGGGTCTTATCTACAAATCAAATGTCGGCATTCCTGACCCAACTGGATGAAAACCTCCTAAGTAGATGCAGGTTCTCGACCTAGTTGGCAAAGGCTTCGGTCGAGCTGGCACTTTATCCTCAATAGTTCGGTACTTATACGATTGGTACTACACGCACGTGTATAGAAACCCGATCGATACAGAATACTACCCTCGCTTAAGCATAAGCCTGTTACTTCTGTCTTCAGGGCATTGGTCGTAGGTCTACAGCCATCATCACACCTCGTATTCTCTAGTGAATCTCTCCCCACGGTTTTGGTCTTGGGCCGGACTTCGGCTTCGCAACTGGATGGTGCTGTGTGGATTAAGCAACGACGCCATCCAGAACCGTCCCCTCAAGCTCAATATTAGAGCACCCTTCCCTATGCCTAGTACCACGAATATCTTCCCTCCTGACTAATTATCTATGAACCCTACCTCGACATGTACGTATGTATGTATGTACGTACAAACCTCATAACCTTCACATGATACTTATTCAGCACACACGAACGGGAATGCTTCCTCCATACTATTACGTCATGGACATATGACGTAATTTAGTCCCAAAGAAGTAGAGCGAGATAGCACAGATCCCCGGCTGCAAAATTACTAAGTTAATAGTGGCGAAGGCCGACCAATCAAGACTCTTAGCACGGTAGGATATAATCTAGTTAGACGAAGTCGACTCTGGTTTGGATGAGTGCATGCATGCCATATGCTATACCACGCTATGTAACGACAAGACTTTCGAGTAGCCACTTAATAGGGTAGGTTGAAATGTCTAAAATGCTGAGCTTAAGACTTAAGTTTCAGCCCATATAAAAGATCAGAGGCGAACTCTTTCTCAAACTATGTAGTTCAGAATAAGTGGACAGAGAGACCTCAAGGCTTGTATAGACAACACACTATTATTATGCTCAAAGTGACAAGTATGAAGCGTAGTCAACTTTTACATTTCAATATCACGATTTTTGAGATGGTGATATAATACGTGTTTTAAGATCCGCGCCGCTAGCTATACTAGTAAAACTATTCCTGTAGGATTGACTTAATGTTTGGTACTATCTCTACCACGTACCTGTGCTTCCTACCATGTATGGTACAACGTATGAAAAGATCGCAGGGTAATATCAGTATAGTCCCGAAATAAATTCGATTCTTATCTTGCTTCTATGCAGTACCAACCTCAACAGAGATTAAATGCCATCGTCACTGGATGTTGAGGACCAATTAAACGTATAGTGAGAAGGTTTCATTTAAATAGTTTGTCATTCCTTGAAGTACCGGCAGAATGGTACCTAACTATACGCTTTATGAAAGAATATATTCGAAATTGCTCATTTTTCATACTCAATATGGAATAGATTAAGTACAAATCCAAGCTAAATACCACAGAAGCTTAATGGTCATGAAATTAATCACAATTCTTTCGATCAAAGAAAAAAATATATATTCATGAGGTCGGAAATAAGGTACCAGGTAGGTAGCGTTTTTGAGTAGCCCTTATTCTAAGCCCAATGGTGCCATTCAACATTACCTGCTATTAACTGTGAGAAGTCTAGTAGCCCAATGAGATTATTCATTTGAAGGCCTATTCCCCTATGTTCAAGCTAACAACAGCCCATACTCTTAAATCCCTACCTACTTCAAGCCTTAAGTTTATAGATTGAAACAACGGGTTAATACCTATGTATCATCTCATAGTCGAAACTCCTAACCATTCTTTCTGCCCATTTATTTCAAGTTATAGTACTTCAGACATAATCGACCAAATTTTTACACTCAGCAAAGGAAAAGGGGGGCGTTATACATGACATCATTTCGGATATGCTCCGTAAAACGGCATGGCCCTTACTCCTACGTAGGTAATTATGGAAGAAATGCAAAGACATAAAGTGAAGTATTCACAGGTCATCAATAGGATATCTTAAGAAGATTCTAGGTTAATACAAATTATTAATACCACATACACTTTACCACTTGAAATACCGAATCTCAAATCACAGATAGTATGGGAAGGTAAAATAATGCTCAAACACTTAGCCTGACATCTGTAGAGGGAAATATTTTAGTCTCGTCACCTACGAAGATTTAGAAATCCAAGAAATGTGTATTACTGTTTTATCCTTTTATTCCATCATCACTGAGACCTCATAGTCTAGGTTGCCATTAGATATTACTATTCCAATAAATTCGCCTAAAGCCAAACAAGCACTGCCTCGCTACTCAGAACCTGGACGTTCGCAACTCCGTTCGTGACGGTGATATTTTCGGTATCGTCCCTGACATTTTTTACCTCCTCGCCAAGACTTTCATAAGTCCACTGGCTCCCACCGTACGTGATAGTGTCCGCCCCAGAACCTGCGCCTGCGGGACTGCTCAGGTGGTAGACCTCGACAGAGGTCACGCCCTCCGGCACCGTAAGGTCGAGCGTGACGCTAGGTCTATCCGTGCCGGAAGACGTCTCGTTCCAGTAGTCCAGATTCGTGATAGCGATTCTCTTAGCCACGCCGGCCTCGTAGGCCGCGTAGACGGCTAGATTCGCAGGGGGGTTGCTGCCGGATATGTTTAGCTGGGCGACCGTCGTGTTGCCTGAGGACCCGATGAAGTCCGCCACGAACGGCTGCGAGTAGAAGTTGGCAAAGACCTGGGCCTCGAGGCCGGCGCTCGCCACGGGGAGCCAGAGGTCGTAGCCCGCGTGCATGATCTGCTGGTAGTTGATACGCGCCACGCCGATCGACATGCTGTAGAGGTAGAAATCGACCTGCCAGAGCGCACTTCCGAGGCGGGCTTGGAATTCGTACGAGTTGGTCACGAATAGGGAGTTGCCGACTTCGTTGAGGATGAACGAAATATCGGGTTGGTTCTCCTGGAGCCAGGAGATGCGGACTTTGAACTGGTCTAGGTGAGTGTGCGTGACGCTTGTGTCCATGAGCCCGGTGGCGAGGTCATCCGCTGTTCCGGCATTCTGCTGGTAGTAGTGATGCGAAACTTCTTTGATGATGCTTTTCTCGTCGATTCCGAGGCCAAAACATGTCTCCACGTCAAAGATATATGCCTCCTCCTGTACAGCGCTGCCGAAGTGGGTTGAAACGTCAAACGCCGTGAAGAATCGGCCTGCAGGTAGATCCACCGCCCCCAGAACCGCATCTGCGTATGCCGTCCAGTTGCCGACGTAAGACTCATTGGAAAGATAACCTTGGTAATCCGGTGGGCCTAGTACAACGCCACCTTCTCCTTGGAAAGTGGCAGAGTAGATATCTGCTTCGTTGCCGGGTTGGATCGAATGGATGTTGTCCACGCCGATACCGTTCACCGCGGATTGAGCCCACGCAATAGTTTCGCTGACATTCGTTGTCGCTAATGGAACTTGGACCATGTATTTCGCGCCAGGAAAACTCTGGGTTAGGGTCCAGTAAGAGGGTCCGATAGTCGTGTATCCAATGTCTTGGTAGTTGTCCTGCTCGGCGACTGGCAGCGCTGGTTCCGTCTGGCCTGGAAGGTATCTTCCGTAGTCGGGAGAAGTCCCACCGAGCCGGATAATTGGATCCCCGCCCGTACGCGAGGTGACGGCCTTGATGAGGTTCACGGAGAAGTTGTTGGCGTTTCCGCTGTCATCCTGGGCATACCGAACGAAGGACGCCTGCTCAAACGCGAAGCCGCAAAAGCTAGGGTCTATCTGAGCGGACGTGCTGACGGCAGACCCTGCCGGGATATCGACCGAGAACGATGTATTAGCTCTGGGGAGCAGTGCTGTCAACTCGAGCCCTGTGAAAGCTAGGAGCAGAGATATCTGCCTCAAAGCTTGTGCCCACATAATCTTGCCTGACCAGCTTGATTCATCTATGGTAGATGAGAGAAACCAGAATGTTTGATGACAGAAGGCAGACGGAAGGGGGGCGAACCTGCGAAGGATGTGCTCGAGAAATATATACATATCTCTCTGAACCCCCACTAAACGTCATACTCTTCGAAGAGCGTGCTTCGATAACAGTGAAGTCGCATCATATTTAACTTGTCTAGCGGCAGTCATCCAAGCAAGGAAGAATCAAGGTGTACACGCCAGCTAGGAATAAAACGTGATATGGTAATTCCAAAATTCCCCACTCATAAACGTTGGAATTTCCATTCCAACGAATGATGGTAGAAATAAAAAGGCATCAGTGCGCAACGAAGCCGGTATGAAGATGTCGTGATATATGGGTCAAATGAGCCTAGCTCGGTTCTCGGGGATGAGGGATCAGGACTGGACAATTGTCTGGAATACGGTAGTATTGCGGGGGCATCGGGGGGCAAGGCTGGGCATAGACGAAAACAAGGATGACGGGAGGCAAGCAAAGCCGACTTGGCTCTTTGCTTATTGTAGTTAGATGATCTCCACGGCTTATTAGAGCCTCTTTTTACGCTTATGATATGGTCGAGATGAGAATTAACCTCTTAACCTCGTTCCTCACAAGCACCTAAATTGTGTCATCCTACGAGGACTACCTAGTAACGTGAAAGCACGGAGATTCCATTCGTTCGATGCCACCGTGGGTAAATATTTGAAAGCAATACTACGGTAATAGTAAAGGGACAAGAAGGTCAGTATGAAGCACGTTTCTAAGCTATACTTACTAATATAGTATTATATCTAGATAGGTATCTTCAAAATTCATGATATAATTCGGATGCTTTTACGGATCGGTAGACTTACTAATGGTTAGGAGCGTACATCTGTACTGCGGATAATAACATAAGTCGAGAGAGTAACTGATGACTTCCAATGAGTAATATGCAACTAAGCCCTACAACTGAGGTACCTAGGTAGTACACTAGTACACTAGGTAGGACTTCCCGCCACATCCTACAAAACGCCACCTTTTCATCCTGGACCGTACCTAAACCAGACTTCACCTCTTCAACTCCTGCCTGCCTACATCACCCAGCAATATTTCCTGCCTGAAAATACATTATCCATACAAAAACTACAAAAAGTTACAAAAATTGAGACCCTCATGAATATGGGGAGTCCGAGAAAATATCCTGAAATAATGAACACAAAATGGTAAACAAAACACGGCTGGGAGTGGCACCGGCATTGGCTTCAACAACATAGGCTCCCTCAACTTATAATAAGAACAGGCTGCCTCTTGTCCGTTTCAGCGTGCATGCGAATCCTTGCGCGCGATGTAGGCTCTAGCCTCGTAAACTAAAAAAAAAAAAATCATCAGCCTTTGAACCAAAGGAACGTCTTCGAATGAGGTCTATCAAGGCATCAAAGGGAAAGGACGTACGGCGCCTTTGCATCTTGGCCGTGGCACATTCTTGTCGCCCACATCCGGCACCACCCTCCGCATTGCAGCATGAGCAGAAATTGTAGTCCGTCATATCGTACCCGCCAAATTCTTCGTTGTCGAAGTCGGGAGTTGGGAGCCTCGGGATCCTAGGGGCTCTCGGAGGGACTGGCACATTATGCCTATCCCTATGACTAGCTTGACGTCTGCCGCCATCGCTGGCTTCCTCGACGCCAGGGAGGATTGCACGATGGCGGCTGCTCCTGTGGTGAGCATGACCACGTTCCGCAGATGGAACGCCTACGTTGGGATCATTATAGGCACTTTGCGAAATCATTCGCTGCTCGCTCGTACCGGAGCTCTGCTTTGCCGGGTACTTGTCCCATGCGCTTTCTTCAGGAAAAAGCACAACATCGTTGTGTCTTCGCCGCGATCCTCTTTGGCTAGGTGAAGCGACCAATGACTCAGACCTTTGCTGAAAAGATTTATGGGTACGACGCTTCCAACTGTTAGCCTGCATCTAAGAATTGGACGTCGAATTTCCTGGTTGCCTTTTAAATCAATGATAATTGATGGCATTGGCTTTCCCAGGTGGGATCGTGATACCCCGCCAAATCTGGTACTTACAGGATGATGGTCAATTGGCTGCGAATATTCAGCCCGATAATCTTGGTGAGGAAATGCCGGTTGTGGTGGCGCCCGATCATCTATAATTTCTCAGATTGGGGAAATTTAAATTCCAAACGCTTTCTAGTATCGAGACTTACATGAAGTCCGGGCAACCCTTCGGTCACCTGGGATATTGCCAGGGTACTCCGTAGGGAGGAAGTCTTGCCCGTAGTCTGGATAGTCTGGCTGTTGGGCTTGCATTGAACCACTGCGATCGTCTAGGGGGTCTATTAGTTGCGTGGAGCGCCGGTGGTGCTGTGTAGGACTGGACTTACACGATTCGTTGCTTTGGGCGACATCAAAAGATGCAGGATGGGTTCTACTACCCCTTTGTGGATGGGCCATGATGAATTTGGTATTCTGTGGCTCTTGTTTTGATGAACGTAGTTGGGTTCCAAGATTGTCAGATAGAGGAGGGAAGAATATTAGGAGGAGGATAGAGGAGGGTGTGGGCTTTTATGTAAAGAGGTATCAAGGCAGGGTAGAATGTCTGCAACTCCAGGGTGTCCCACCCATTAACCAATCAGAACATTTGCTAACATCCAATCAGAAGAGACTATCACAACGTAGCCGACCGCCGCACTCCTCTTACTTAGCAGGCCATGCGCTTCATACGATCCCGCATGTCGACTACGTTCGTCATCGTTCTTGGGAATAGACATACCCAAACATCGATGCACTTTTCTAACTTAGTCCCCCGCGGATCAAGTCCTACAAATCACGTGTTGTACTACTAGGCAGCGCATTTTGACCGGCCTAAAAGGGTTGCCTTCTACAAGGCGTTCTACTCAAGTGACCCTAGGAATTACGAGTCCTAGAAGAGTCGCACTTGTTGCCGCTTAAATTCGTGCCCAACCTTCGCATCCTTCCTTTTTGGGATTTATTATCTATTACCTTATTCTGTTCCTCCATAGCAACCTAACTATTTTCTATGTCACTACCCTACCCACCAAGGTTTTCTGCATCATTCTATCCTTGATCTCTTTTGTCCCCCGTCATGTCATTGTTACCTTTCAGCATTCTCTTCCGTCAGTTCTAGATTCAGAGTATTCGTATGATGTCTAATGCTGGTTAGCGAGGGGCGGCTAGGCTACGGCTTTGCGGAAAGCAGCTGATCGGCCTTCACACATACCTGACGAGGCTCCAACTCACTATATCTCTGGTTGGCCGTCTAGGCCGTTGCACTGCTATCTTGTTGACGATCTTGGTGTCGCGCAACAGATATATCCGAACCTAGCTGCTAGCAGCGCTTGACGTCTCTACCTAGATCGAGGAGTAAACCGGTAGACCTTGTCGTACGTGACAAGTCATAAGCCGATACTAATCACTTTCGGCGTCTTACCGATTCGCTGCAACTACAAATATGTATATCCATCCCCGTGGAATTGGAGATGTTGTACGATGTAGTGAACTTCAACACACCTAGGTTCGAAGTGCTACAAGATGGCACCTTATCTAACGGGCTCCAGAAGACACACAAAAAACCCTAAAGGTAAGCTTGTGCATTCCCATCTCAGAAGGTGTTACACGCGAACCATCTTATAGAAAGGTCGAGCTCATACGCACACTCCGACCACCAATGCAATACGGCGTGGTTGGCATGTTGGTAATAGATCGGTTCCAACTACCCCTATTGTATTCAGTGGGGAAACCATATGGGTTAGACCCTCTATAGTGGTCCACAAGATGTTGTTACTCTTCTGCTAATATTTACGGATATCATGATCGATGTCTTCGGGACCAACAATGATTGTACTCATCAATTGTCAAGGGAAAACGACATCGATACTTACGATATATGGTTTGGGCAGACCGCCGTCAAAATGGCCAAGACCAATAGAAACGCGCGCATTACGCTGCCAGGTCGTCTGAGCTGCCGTGTCATGTTACTCAACATCCGGCAACATTCGGCAACACTCAACCCAAACCCAACGGTGCCGTACACGTTCGCTGCGACCATTCCCGCGCGGCGCAGTAAGACTCAGAGCCGTTACCCAGTGAGCCGCATTTCTAGTGTTACTTGGGTTTATACATCCGTCCAATGAATAGACACCGATTTGATTTCCGTCCAAACCAAGTGAATCTAGTTCGCAACGCACAAAGAAAGCAAACGCTACGTGTGCCCTGTGAGATCCTAGTCATGGTCTTACTTAAATGCTCCTTTATCCGACGAAGACTACCGAGCCCGGGGTTTACCTGATCCAGTCACACAGCGAGCGTCCTACCCGCTAGCATGTGGCCCATGCGGATACATTTGTCAGGGCATTTTGGAACCACAAAAAGAGTACAGAGATGCTGGGGTAGCTTTGGTGGGGTAACTTTGGTTCAGAATAGGTACTACCATCTACCTGTCCTGAAGTCATACATATACTGGGTGTCTACTACCTCTACATCGTCTGTTCTAGCGATAGGTCCTTTCGGTAAAAAAGAAAAAAAAAACTTCTGACGATAGTCATGCAAGAGACCGGGACGATACCTCCAAGCAACACAAAAGAGCTAGGATATATCGGATGAATTGGTACATATGGTCGAAACTTTTGGTGATTCTCCTCGTGAAACTCGAATCTATTCCTCGCATCCCTGCCCAAATCGTTTTCCAGCCTGCCTGCATTCTGTCGGCATCCTCAGCCAAAAAGGGGCTGGGCTCCTAGGCCCGTAAGACTCCTTCAGGCATCGTATTCCGTGTGAATACCTATCCGAACCAACAACCGAGAATTACGTTGTCTTCCTGACGTGGGGTAGCACGGTAATGAGCGGTGGCGATATCTAAACTATCACAGAATTTCGTCTAGAGTCCTTGACGTGGGGTTTCATATCGAGTTTAACAGGCAAGGCTTGCCTTGAACTTACACCACTGGTCCTATTTGTACACGGCATACATTTCTGACACGGTATCATTTATGATATGCTTCAAGTTGTTGCTGTGATGATGAGTAGGGAGTCACTTATAGGCTTCGTCGTTGAATTGTGACAGTTTGTAAATTGTGAGTAAACATAAAATATTTAGCGAAATAACTAACTTCACCCTACTTTCGAATATATTGATTAAATAGGATACAAATCAAGTCTTGACCGACCATTCGTACCTTTTCCACTCCACCACGAGCCTTCTGAAGTACATCTTAGAGCTTTTCGACACTTAGCCAGACCATTATACCGCACATTTCACGGTTGATCGGTTAGAGCTTTTGAGGAGCAACGAAGGTTTTATGACAAGGAAACATAGGTTAAGGCGACGAGTCGTCACAGAATACTACCATAGATTCCAGCAATACCATAGGCCCCGGGCTCTTTCAAAAGCATCACTAGGGTTAGATTATACGAGACTTGCAACCACGATAATCCAAACGGATAACCTGATTGGGTGTCTACGAGCCGTAAAGTCTTTTATGACGTTATAATTAAAGACTTGATCAAAAATCATAGGCGGATAATAGAGAGGCTCTCAAGAATGCACTTAAGGGGGTCAGTGTTCAGATGGCGTGCGAATAAGGTAAGCTCCTATTGAGACCAAAAAATATGTCAGATAGGTACTTTGCGCCTCCTACATGATAATATAACAAACCTATGCATGCTCGATATATCATTATATACTCTTATAAAGCATATGAAATATGGAATTGTCAGATGTGTAGCGCGTTGGTGGGTTTAATAAGGGGTATCCGACCCCGGGGATGCTTTTCAGCCACATTGAGCAAGCCACAACACAAAATACATATGTGGCTGAAGCTTAGGAATTAAACCAATTAATAGTTCAAAGCTGTTCTTCGCGCTTCAACCACCTTCATTCAACTTTTTGCGCGACGACGACAGCCTTGTACAGTTGGTTTCGCAACGATAATAAATCAATTTCTAACTCAACCACAAACTCAATTCAACGAACTAAACGCATCGCGCTTTCATATCTATATTTCTCTAAATATCAATCCTTCCATCTCGCAGCTATGGGGAAGAAGAAGCGTGGCCACCCTGATGTCGAGGAGATCCTCTCTCGACCTTGGTGTTACTACTGTATGTCCAGCTATTACGGTCTTCTCGTATGTCATAACTCGCTAATATGTTTTACCAGGTGAAAGAGATTTTGAGGACTTGAAGCTTTTGATATCCCACCAGAAGGCAAAACACTTCAAGTGTGATCGATGTGGACGACGTTTGAATACAGCTGGAGGTAAAATAATTTCCGTTATAAATATATCGGCTCGACGCGACATAATAACTAACAAATATATCTCATAGGTCTCTCTGTCCATATGAACCAAGTCCACAAAGAATCTTTATCCTCAGTCGAAAATGCGCTACCTAATCGACAAGGTCTCGACGTCGAGATCTTCGGCATGGAGGGTATCCCGGAGGACATTGTCCAGCAGCACAACCAGCGAATCATCCAGAACTTCTACCAAGCCCAAGCCGAACGATACGCCGCGACAGGAAACCCTCCTCCCGGCCAGGGACGAAAGGGTCCAGCTAAGAAACTCAAGATTGAGACGGCGGATGAGATCAAGAAGCGACTAGCAGAGCACCGCGCCAGAATTTCTGTTCAGAAGACAGCGATGGGCGGTGGAAGCGCATCGCACACGCCTCGCGAAGGCTTACCCGACAGAAATAGTCCGGCGCAAAGCGCATCACCTGGCGCCTTCGTAAGTTTTTATCACTCCTAGGGCTACCCTAATTGTCGCGTGACCCATGCTAACCATCGTCGATAGAACTCTCCATTCCCTCCCCCTGGCGGCCAATATCCAGGTTTCCCTCCCCAATCCGTTCCCGGTTACACGCCTCCACCCCAATACCCCGGCGCATATGCCCCGCCGAGCCTCCCCACGCGACCTGGAAGCAACCTTCCCGCTCCTCCTGGATTACCTCCTCGCCCCGGACAACCTGGCTGGCAAGGGAGCGCCTCTACCATTGATGAACTTGTTTCTGGCACTGCTCAGCAAGGCGACGATATCGACCAGATAATCAGGATGGCGGAGGCGGGAATCAAGCCGCCGAAGAAGCCCGAGACGCCGACTGTCGGCGACGCGGGCGAGGCGACGGAGAAGAAGTCCAAGAAGGACAAGGACAAGAACGTGAAGATGGTATACGACGACGAGATCAGTCCGGAAGAAAGGATGGCGCTTATGCCAAAATACGCCTTCGTTCCGGAGGCTGGAGCTTAGGACGGGGACGAGAGGCAACATGTAACTTTATGAGATGGCGTTGCTTGTGGTTAGTCCTTATTCGTTAGGATCTATGAGCTAACGTCGAGCAGATCATGCTGTTCCGGGATCGTAGAGCAGTTCATTAGGTATTAAAAATTGCAAAAGGGTGAAATACCTCATAATTGCTTCCATTTCCTTGTTTACGTTCGGGTTGTGAGAAGAGCAAATCTTCGAGGTACTAACTAAGAATCTAGTTACCTTGCCTACTTTATCGCCTCATTTGTCTAACAGATCTACTCAAGAGCCGTCTTAGCGATTTGAACTATTATTAGGTTGCAGACGAGAGAGTTATGGGGGCTTACTTCGATACAATTGTAAACATCAAGTTGAGCTAGATGAAGGTAAAGAAATATTTTCCACTTAGAAATTATGGCGAAAATTCAGCCGCTATTCACAAACATGAAACTATTCGCAACCGTTAAGCCGTGATTACCACAGATGACGTCATCCGGCTTGCTTCTCCGGATCAAGTATGCGACCCAAACGTTTTGTTAACATAAATAAAACTTGCTGGATATTGATCGGGCAGGAAACTACCATTGAGAAGGTCAGAGGTAAGCATGTCTATTATATTAGAACACTTAGATAACCCTCTATTCCTACTTAAGTACTTCCCCAACAGCTTATCCGAGCGAAGTCACGGCATAATCATTCGGACATCTTACACTTATTTACCTAGGTAGTGATCATTCAAGGTTCTTTTCGAATCTTGATGTAAAGATAGCTATTCCCTATTTTTCCAATCAGCGAGCGATATTAAGCTCATCTGTCGAGATGTCATCCTCAGATCGCTTCTTCGTCAACTCATCTGAGACTCTTCGGACTGTGGATGCTCATCAAGAACTCCTAGCCAGCCTCGACCGGATCACTACCTACAACCCACCGGTTCACACATGCTCTACAGGATGGAAATTCCAAGGTTTCTACAGCGGCCCGACGTCAGTCGCCTACCTGTTTTATAGGCTTTCTCAGATATTCCCAGACTTGGAGTTCAAACAGCAGTCGCTCTTCGACTGGGCCGAGGCGTATCTCGCCCTGTCACCGCGTGTTCAGAAGGCGCCCGATTGCCGGCACTACGGCATCGCGGACGAGACCTTCGCCCGGTGGGCGCTAACGGCCGTGATGGAGCGGGATCTAAACCAAGTCCGGCACATCTGCCAATACGAACCCGTCATCAACGCCGAGGACAACCGAGACGGCTCCGACGAGTGGCTCTACGGGCGGGCCGGGTACCTCTACCTCCTGCGGCTGTGCCGGACGTTCGTCGACGCCGAGGCCGCCACGTCCGGCGTAGCGACCCTCCTCCGCTCCGCCATCGAGAACACCGTGGCCCGCATCCTCGCGTCCCCGCAGCCCTGGGCCTGGCACGGCAAGCGCTGCCTCGGCGCCGCGCACGGTGCCGCCGGCATCCTCTGCCAGCTCGTGCTGTCGCGGCCGTCCGCCGCCCCGCGGCTGCACGGCCCGCTGGCGCGCCTCCTCGACGCGCAGCTCGCCAGCGGCAACTTCCCCCCGTCCGCGGGCTCCGCCTCCGACGCGCTGGTGCAGTTCTGCCACGGCGCGCCCGGGGTCCGCGTCGCGCTGCGGTCGCTGGCCCCGCATTTCCCGGTGCTGAAGCATACGGTCGACGAGGCCGCGGCGAGGGCCGCGGAGGATGTCTGGCGCAGAGGGGTCCTGACGAAGACGCCTTGTCTGTGCCATGGGGTTGCTGGCAACGCGCTTGCGCTGGACGCGGACGAGGCGCGGTTTCTGCAGTTCTTGTCGTTTATGGGCACGGAGGCTATGGAGAAGGGGGGGTGGTTGCGGGACGCGGGTCGGGGTGACGAGTTTGTTGGTTTGTTTACGGGGGAGGCCGGGAGGGCTTGGGCTTGGGCTGTGGCGGCGGGGAGGGGGGAGAGAGTGGTTATTGGGTTTAATGACTTGTGATGGTCTTGCAGCAGTCTTAGGGAGTTGAGTTATGATGATTAGGGGAATGGAAATAACCCAAAAGCTAAGGTAACTGTTAGGTCCAAGGAGATAGAGCGATCCCGTGATCGGCTAAACTGGCATTCCGTCGATATAATGAAAATGGCGGCACATATTGGCTTTTCACTGGTTGCCCTCACTCGGTACTTGTTCTCAGCATGGAGGGGTCTAGGGAACGGACGGCACTATGGCTTGTCTATTTGATGTGACGTGTCTTATGGAAGCTTCGTAATATCACGCCGCTGTTTAATGAGCAAATCTTGAAACATGCTCGCTTCCACCCAATTCACTTTTATGTACCATGTTAATATGACAGAAAGACATTGCTGTTTGTCCTTGATCTCCGAGTACGATATAACCCTTGGATCATGCATTCTAGTAGTTTGGATGCTGTCTTCGCTCCGACTTATGCCCTTGAACTATGATTCAGGCCCTAAGCCTACGATCCTTCGTCTACGGTCTGGTGATCTGATATCATTCATCAATCTGCCTCACAGCGTCTCACCCAAGTTCGTAGAATGTGTGCTTACTCGCTTGATGGAACTCATCGTGACACTTGCTAGATATGCTTTACTCTATGGAATATTAGAAGAAAGCGACACAGTTAGCAAATGATAATCTGTACCCAAATCCTACTTGTTTATATCGTGTCAACTCGGGTGACTTGTTGAGGTAATTCGCCTAGGCATCAAGTCCAATGATAACGAGTACACATTCTGTATTTGTTTCTAATGCGATCAAGAGATATTCCTAAAAAGTAAAAAAAGAAATAGCGGTTAATGTCTAATATAGTACATAGATATTCTAGTTAATAACCCCTTTTCAACCTAACGAGGCTCTAAAGAAGCAGAAACGATCTATACGGAGAAAGTGAAGGCACAGACGTCAAGTCTAGTAACGATATTCACATGCATATCTCAAGTTGACTTACATATATACAAGAATGGTAAATATATGAAAAGAAAAAGCAGTTTTGCAGTACGGTCCGTCTTTTCCCAACCCGCAACGTCGTATCCAAACGCCGATTGTCATCCACCCCCATCCCAAATCTCCCCGGACGCCTTGACCAACTTCAGTTGGAACATCGCCCTTAAGGTGCGCCATGGTAAAACGTCACAGCGAAGCGCGAGTTAGAGGAGGCAATGACGGGGTTTCCATGGTAGTCGTCGATGTACGCCACAGTGTACCCGAGCTTGCCAGAGAGGTAGTTGGCCACGGTCGACAAGACAGTGACGGTGGCGTCCTCAGTCGCCATGATAGCCTTGTTCCCCGAGTCCTTCGCCTGCAGCACGGAGGCGGGCGCATCGGCCAGCACGCTCGAGTCGTCGAAGCCGGTGCTGGCGTTGGTGCCGTCCGTGGCCGCGATGCTGACGGCGCCGTCGCAGCCGCGGATGAGCGACACGTCCGCCCAGCCCATGCCGGAGGCGTCGAGCCCGACCTCCAGCCAGGTCCCCAGCAAGTGCGGGCTGCCGTTCAGGTTGACGGCCTCCGTGCCGCGCACGATGCGGCCTTGGAACAGCTTGGGCAGCCCCACGAACTGCGTGGCCCCGGCGCCGACGGAGACGTACTTCGACGGGATGCTGTCGCAGCCGTTATCGTACACGAAGAAGCTCTGCGTCGAGTTGTCGCCGTTGGTGAGCTGGATGCCGGCGTCCCCTGTGTCCGTGTCGATAGTGGGTTTGTTCGGCGCTACGGTGAGGCAGGCTGCGCGGGGGGCAATCGCCCTGGGGTAATGGGGGTTGAGAGTAGTGAACGGAAGGGCCGTGGCGGCGGAGAGGAGGAGAGCGGTGACGGTAATGATGGACTTCATCATGATTGTGGTAGGATATAGTCTTATGATGCTAGAGATCGTATAGAGTAGGTAGAGTAGTCACTGGGTATAGTTCAAAAGAATGAAGTTATTGTATACCAGACACAATCTTAAAGGAGTGTAGTTTTACGACCTTGAGTCAGTTTCTCAGTGATCGATAGACAGACAGATAGGTAGATACTATTCTGACCCATATGGGGGGCACCTTCACTTATATCTACCGCTTCGGTTTCTAGTCTAGATCCTACCATTCGTCGTCAGCCAACCCCTAGGGCGGGAGGATTCTTACAACATGAGACGACCTAATCGACACGATGATGGTCAGGATTTCCAACAAATCAAATATTGATCCAGTCTTAATTCACCCCAAACCAACTCAAGTATTCCTCGCTTCCAGCTTGATTAAGTAACTGTGATTAAGGTACCTTACCATACATGGGTGGTGACCACGGCTATGCGGCTCGGCCGAAGTTGACTGTAAGGGGGCTAGGTAATAGGCAGGTACACAACCTGAAAAAGTTGGCTACCTGAAAGATCTAGGTACCCGGCCATGAGTGCAGGGTTAGACCATCGAACTACCTAGGTAAGCAACAAATCCCCGAAAATTCGCGGCTGGATCGAAGTCTACCAAACACCAAGCCAATCAAATCGATTTATATACTCGACAGTCTGGAAACGCCCTCTTGTTTCATGTAGCGTGCGGGCGCCGCTGACAAGGCATTCTAGACACTCGATCTTGGTCTCCGATGTGCAGGTGAGTAAGCCGATTGGTTTCTGCGTCCCGGCCCCATTGAAATAGCATCTAATCGATGTTCTTAGCGTAGCCGCGAACCTGCTGGAATTACGAATCCAACACGTAAACCTTTAGCACCGAATTTTTCAACATGAATCCGGCTTTTGCTAGCACACATCCATGGATGTTATAAGAACGTTATCTGGCCTCTGTCGAAAGGAATGCAATATTTGGGAGTGATCAGGGGAGCCCGCGAATCCTTTAAAAGGAGGCCAACTTCCTAAATAATGATTAACATCTGACAGAACAGAAAAGTGCACAGCTGTAAAAATAAGAAGGTGCATTTAAAAATAAAATGACATTGGATTGTAAGGCGCTGTATGCCCCGGGCCGCAGGATGGATTTTCAGGAACGGAGTGAGCTCGCATCGCATGGGGGTCGAGTCGGCGCTTGCTTGGCAATCCTATTATTGGGTCAGACATCCGATGATCTGATTGGATCCTCTCCACGTGTCAATTCGTCCCGGGATGCTTCTAAGAACTCTGTAAAATGGTCTGTGCATTACACATTCCGAACGTAAAGGGGGGAGCCACTCAAGAACCATTGGCTAGACATCTGCAGACTGGGGGTAAACTGCACAAATCGGTGGGCGAGTACGCGTACATCTGTGCCGGCTTCACTTATGGAAAAAAATTGTATTCGGCACTATGCACGACTGTTATATAAACCAGTAGCTATCATAGGTCATGTCAAAGTTGTTCTGTCATTAGTCCCCTTTCCTGATTTTCGCTCGGCACACTATTACTCTCATTCGCCATTCCTGCATTTCTGCCCCTTTTTTTTTTTGCATGTGTTTTTCCTTTCAAAATTTTCGTCGATTACTAAGTTCCTAGGTAAGCCGCTAGATAAGTGTCGAGCAAAAGAAGAAGAAAAAGGAAGAAAAGTGGCACCTGTTAGATCATGTGTACGCTGTAATAATACGAGGCACGGCTCGGATAGTCAGGATCACGACATGAAGTAAAATACTTATCTTATATTTCTAGGTACGATGACGACTTCCGCTTTACTTTATCGGCGAGGATGTCGAAGGAGCTGAGCTGAGCGCAGCAGTCCCAGGTGTCTTACAATCCTTTAGGTAAACATTCATATAATTTGACGTCCTCATCTGGTTCAGGCGCAGTCATCAGCCATAATCCCTCCTCTGGAATTGAGTCTCAATTTGGCCTACGAGTAAGCAGTCCTCGGGTGAGATATTTGACATTACTTTTGGTGCTCTTCGTTAAACTGTAAGCCTAAGGTAGACTGGCGGTGGCCCCGTAAGATTGTACGACTCTTCCGTATCAACCAACTAACTGCTTCGATCGGATGAAGAGGTAGTCAATGAGATGAGGTATCGACCAAAAGCAATTATCGATAAGATGTGTGGCTTATGATTAGGTTAGCTGCCGTGTATATGCATGTATGGGATGTTACGATAATGAATGCAGCGGCTTCATGGATCAATAAAGTAGGCAACCGGGTCGTGTATGAAGTGAATATATAACTCTGCATGGTATCTGATAAATCAGATGAAGATAACTTCCCGTTTCCTTGAATCCATTCGCCATTATGCCTTGACTTATAAGTAGTGATCCCGCATAGACGAAATCGCCCCTGAACCCCTGAATTAAATCTCATATTTGGCTATTCTCAACTAAATCCGCGACGTATAGGGTTCATCAAAAGCAGAGACATATGAAAGCCTATAGTAAAAGAAAAGGTGGCTAGATATCTAGAGGTTGCATTATATAGGTAAGCTTCCAAATATTGACCTTACACTAAGTGTCACGATGCGGACCATAGTGATAGGATGTAACTACGTTGTTGTGCGAAGGACTCTAAGCTTAACAGCACCAGATCGCGGTATATGCAAGAACTTTCCTTGTTTATGGTGTTTCAAGTATATCTTCTCATCCCTCGGGTGTGCATCTACACGAAAGACTAGACCTCTGACACTAAGCGTATTTGACTGGCTGCCCTAGATGTTGCTACTCAATCACGAGACGGAATAAACTGCCCCTCAAAATATCAATTGATGATTATGAAACGAGAAACATTACACTTCGAGTGTAGTTGAAAGTAAGTTTATGGTAGGCGTTATGTCTGTCTTGGAGTGCATATAACCATCGAGTGTCCATTATATGCTTGCCTACCTAGTCTAAAAAGGGGGTATACCATCCGCTGTCGCTAACCTTCCGTGAAAACACAAATCCCAATGATAGTAGAGACACGGAGAGCCATAAGTTTAGATACATAACTTCTATTAACATCTCTCGTGATTCATTCTTCATTCTACATATGAAACTCCTCATCCCGTTGCCCCAATCCAAGCCGTGAAGGGTATAACCAGTAAAAAGACTATATAATCGTGCCACCATTTTTTACGTTTTATGTGCATGAGGTGAGCTATCACGGTGCTCAAGCCTCAATCTATCGTGCCGTAACCCCTCCTCCCTCTTAATGCTTGAGGTCGCCGCGAGGGACCATGCCACCTCTTCGGTCTTCGAACAGGAAATATGCGAATCTCTGGTAAGATCCTCCTGCTGGATTCCCCGAGAAGTGGTTGGCCTTCCTCAACATCTCTATCTCCCCCGTATACGCTTCGACCCTTTCCTTTCGCTAGAGGACCGGGCCGGGCCACGCAGCCGTATAGAAGATAGACGAGGAGAATCATACCGAGCGTCCCCATACCTATGTACGACATCGGAATACCACCGAGACCGTACAAAGTATCAAGGATAGCCGCTGTAGATAGTATGACTGTCACAGCGGCGATGATCCGGTATGCGATCCGCATTCGTCCTTCTTTTGTAACCCGTTCTTCCACAATCATCCCGGCGAGGAAAAACGCAAAGAGGAGTAACGGCTGGTAGACCACATACCAGAAGATGGTTCGCCAGAGGACATCACGAGTCGGCGGATATCCAGGGATTTTCGGTAAGACCAGTAGTAGAATGAGGTGTAGCAGATTTGAGAAGCCCGCTAGAGGCAGTGCGATAACAAATCGGGGCGATAGAAGCACCTTGTAGGTGTCCACGTAGTCTACACTTTTCGTTAAGTCATCAACGGCATTTTCCAAATTATTTCCTTCCTCACGTCCCTCTCGACTACCCTCTACAACCCCCGAGTGGTTCCTCCCACCCACAACAACAGTTCTTTCAGCGTGCACCGATCCAGAGTGATTACTGCGTTGGTCGGCGTTATTTTCTGGTGTCTCGGGTTGTTTTCCTTTGTCGGAGCTTGATAACCATCTGAATTTGGGTAACTCGATACATCTGAACATTTTACTATCGAAGCGAAGTCCTCCAAGAGTACCACACAAGCAGCTCGCTAATGATCCAAGAGGCGCAGCGAAGAAGGCGAGGACGACAATCTGGCCAAAGTTCCAACGGTGACTATCGACTTCGAAGGTGCCGCCTAGACGTAATACGTCAATGAAACGTACGACGATCCAGGCGAACGTAGCTGCAGCGCAGACGACCTCGGTCAGGACAGAATTCAGCAAGTCGGCGTATATCCGGAGAACGAGCCATAACGAGAGGATGGGCCGGACCACGAGCAGCAGGTGCCGCTGTTCGCAGCGGATGCAAGTTATGATATGTTCCCCGTTACCGAAAAACGACTGCTGCATTTCCCCCCGGTAATGGTCACGCCATTTGAAGATAACGCTGCGAGGCTTCCCGAATATCCACAATATTCCAAAGACAAACAAACCAACAGCGACAGCAATACCAATTAGCACGACGGCGGATCGAAACTGAGGCGTGTCGATCCTTGCGCCATGCCCGGGAATGTAACAGAGGACATTCGTCGTTAGAAGTATACTGCGCTGTACATCCTTGTCATGCTCATTAGCAAGCCTCTCTTTAATATGATAAATCGGTATCATGGAAAAGCTTAGCACCGCCACAAGACATAAAAGAAGGATTAGCCTCCACCACCGCTCGCCCGGATCTCTATTGACGAAATATGTGCGTAGATACGAAGTAGTCGCTAAATTCGTTATAACCGAAAACCAGCTGTGTCCCACGCAGTTAGACCAGTATACATAGTATGTTTTCGTATCAAGATGAACTTATCGCTGCTGTCGCTACTTACACTAGTCCCACAATGAGCCACCAGTGATACATTGACAAGCCGTGCTCCACCACTGTCGCGTAACCGTATGCGAGCATTGCAAAACCTATCGCAAGCTGGACGTCGCCTAGGCCCTTGACATACTGCACAGCTGTATTAGCGATTGAGGATATCAAGGTGATCCGGAACTGTCGAGCTTACTCGATCAAAAGCGGTTGGCCACCTTCCCCTCTCTTGCCGGGGTATGGCGGCTGATGAACTGGATCTACTACCCAAATACCTAAGAGGCTTCCGGAGCCAGCCTACTAACAAGACATCTATCGGATTCGCCGCACGTGACTGCTGCTCGCCCTCGTCCTTCGGGGAATAAAAAAACAGGTACTGGATCACCAAGGATAGCACCGCGATAGACGCGGAACCGGCGCAGGCGATCAGCGTCTATCAAAATTGTTAGCTTTTCCCATCTAGACGTTAAGGGCCCCCAGGCTCCGTGAATGGAACGTACCCCCAGGCCGACGACGTCGGGATCCTGCCCGGCCGGAAGCCGGGCCTCATCGCACCGCTGCCACATGGACAAGGGAAAATTGCTGGCGGATACGACAACATAAGAAAGAGAGAAAGAGAAATGGGAAAGAAAGCAAAAACCGGTCTAAAGAAAATTTAAAAAAAGGCCATCTTCATTTCACTAGGTACTGACCGCCTCGAGCAGGGTTGCCAAGGTTTATATAATAATGGTATCTAGTGACAAGGTCGGGATCCGATACGCTGGGGCCGACTGGGGTCGTGTTGCATTTCGCGAGACGATCCATTGGCTATTGGCCTGGGAGCTGCAACGTCACAAACCACCCGTCATCGCTTTGCGGCCCAATAGTCTCCATACGTGGACCATCTCGAGCCACGACTTCAGAGAAGAAAAACGCCGACACGATGGTTGACGTGGACCTCTAACCTATCCGATCAAATGGTTATGCCTATGCCGTACATGTGATTTTCTAAAGGCTAAATAAAGCATCAGGGAAGAGGGCTATGCTTGCTACTACTCGCACTCTCCGCGGTATCCGTTCGGGGTCGTTTGACACCACCGATTGCGTACCTTGAGTAGGTACGAATATTGGCGACATATCAAAGGTCATAATCATTGCCATTGCCATGGTAAGACTGGATCCAACCTTCTCGTCGATCAAGCAACTTAAGGTGGAGTACAGATCCGTAAAGAGTCATATTTGACCATTGACCGTCGCAGAAAAGAATGACCGCAGCGAAAGTATTACTAAAATAAATCCATCGATTAGATTCATCGAATTGATACTATTGCGGCGATGGCGACGATGATTATAGATAGTACAAGTGGGTATAGAAATATGGAGAGATTTGAAACTTTCCAAGTTCGAGATTTTGCTTTTGAAAGCCAACGTGAATGATCAGCACTGGGCACCGCCACAGCCCTACCTCAAGCCTCAGTTCCTTGTGGCTGGTGTGATGTAAGCAAGCTTGGCACCTGAGCTTAGCCCCTGAGACGACTCCTTTCAAGTCATGATGAGGCGTGATAGCCGATAGAATATTCCCGTAATTCCCTTTCCACAAAGCAACACCGCCACTTAAAGGTAGATAAATTAATGAAGAGAAGATACCAAGACGTCAAAAAATAGACCCCACAGAATTATTGATGCACTTGAAAAAGGGAACTTGATAACCTGACCTGGCCAGGCCAACCAAGAAGCGCTGAAGCAAACAACATCAGGTCATTGCCGAAGCTGTCACCGCTGCAAGAAGGATGTCTCTCTCTCAAATCCCTCGCCGCGCAGAGCCGGCATATAGAGAAAATTGCAGCCTTTTCTTGATTGATAATATACCATTGGATATTTAAACCACGCAGACCATGTCATGCTCTTGCTTTGATCGCTGATGTTTGTAATATTGATATCGATAAGGAGGTTGTACTCCCAAGATCCTAAGAACCAACGGAGACCGCATATGCCCATATTTAATGGTCGGACGAATACGGGGATTGAGGGAATCCCTAATTCAATTCTCGTAGTATAGATAGTGAGTCACGGCACATCGCAGGTCTCAAGGCATATCTGCTAGAAGAGGCAGAATATCTTTATGTACCGGACGTCTGTAGAAACGCGAATTAGAACTGTTTATTACGTATCATGAGATCTCACCCAAAAGCCCATCGCGAAGCGGGTAACGTGCGACAACTAGACATGTCAATCCACCTTAGGACTTCGTACAGAAGGACGCGTACCACAGGACAGGGCATGCGTCGATTGATTATTCGGGCGGCTCAAGCTCTCTTCCTTGCCTCCATCCAAGCGAGGGACAGAGCAGCAATGAAAAGAATTCATCATACCCAGGTATGTAAATTTGTTTCAAAAATTCCCTACCCGGTCGAAACCAAATAGGAGTGGTCAGGTAATAGTTTTCAACTAGCAAAAAGACGCACTCGGATGACTCCTCACTGTGACGCCTAAAGCCCGTGCACCAAGATGAGGAAGAAAGGAGGAGAAGAAAAGAAGAAAGATTGAGCGAGGGGAGGCCAGGTATATATAAGTTTTCAAAGTGGGGCAATTGCCTGGGGCTGCCTAGGGCAATCACTACCTGGGCAGTGAGAGCAATAAAATTTAAAAATCATTGTTTGCACCTTCCACCTTCATTATTACTGGGCAACAACAACCAAAAACTTGAAATCGTGCCTTCCGTACCTGGATACACCTACCTATGTAGGCAGGTATTTCATCGTCTCGTGTTGTGCCTTCCAAGTTACTGGCTTTGGTTAGATGCATATCACCACATACGCGCATAATGAAGAAAAGGGAGATCCGCAAAAGGAGGTCCGTTCAACTTGAATGTGATCAAAAACGATTATTATTATCAATTCTCTACAAATGGTATCTCTTCTTCATCTCCCTCTCTCATCCAAATGGTATCTTATACATGCGTCCGCAATCGTATCTGGTCATCAATCCCGAATCCCCCCTTTCAATATCTTATTAAGTAGCGCCGACAACTCCCAGAGTCGAGGTAAATTACTATTCCCGTATAGCGTATAGACTGAAAATCAAGTTCATTGGCTCATTCAGATGCCTCATATTCGACATTCGAGTCGTCATTCCGGACGACATCTTTGTCGTGATTCTTCTTCTTGCCATCGTGGTGCTCGTCACAGCCGTAATCCGACGCTGAGACGACGAAGTCAGCAAAATTCTCAAGCCCCAAGAACGTCCATGAAATTACTTACAGCATTCTCTTATGCAAGAGGTGCAATAGTCAACGTCCACAGCACACTGTCTCGCACATTGATTTATGCATGATGCGAGGTCGAGATTGCTGCGCTCAGAACACTTGGGTGCTTTTCCCGCTTTTCCGCCGTTGTGGTGACTGTTAGGCGTGCCGAGGACGCTGCTAAGGCCGTCCATAATCGTATCAGATAGGTCCTCTGCTGGGTGCGGTAGCGGCTGTGGGAGTGCTAACGCGGTTGCCGACATGGCGATGATGAATGCGAAGGGATGCATTTTGGAGGATTTAAGCGAAGTGTTTTGAGTTATGGGTCTTAGTCAAGTAGTGATGATGGTAAAGTTGAGAGACTGATGATAGCTCTATTGATATAGAAGTTATAGCGAAGTAAAGTTGATAATATTGTAGTGGATGATGATGATCTGCGGGTGATGCTAGAATTGTCATCTTGACCGACGATGGAGGCATCTCTTATAGCCTTCATGACTTGCTACCGAACTATTACTTAAAAAGGGAGGCTGAGGAGAGAAGAATCGAATACCATAAATTTGAGAATGTAGGAACGTGGGTTTAGAATATAATGGCTGAAGATTCCTACCCAGCCCGCCCCATGCCACGTGGTTTAGGCCTCATCGGGTCTCAGCCAGCCCTTCAACTTCACACTCTATGGCCGTCCTCGCTCCGAAGAACGGCAATCTATCTGAGACATATTTTATCGGGGTAGTCTGAATTCCATGACAATGCAGGGACCGTAAGTTAATATTCAAAGTTTCAATAGTAAGCCGGCGGTAGCAATGGGAGAAGAGGTTGACTTTACGAATCGTCGACAAATCTTCTTCGTTTCGTCGCCTTTTGAATTTTCTCATCAGTCGAGTGGTCTTCGGTACTCTATGACTCAGCGAGATCATGAAATCCAACCACCGCTTCGATATTGCTCAGTGAGTGATAGGTATATTCGATTTTTAGTGTTCGAAATATTTTGATAAAGCTATATTCATTCCTATTTGCCTTATGAGAGAGGCAATGTGATGGCGGTTACGCCCTGCCAAGGTTCTCCTAAGTTTCAAAATGGTTGACCGGACATCTTATTCATGATGTTTCAACATAACCTCCAAATTCCAGAGCCTATAATCAATTAATTTTGAATATCTAAGCCGCCATGATTGGTATATCGGTAAAGATAGGTGCCTGGATCTCTCAGGCAAGTGTTTCTAGTAGAGAGTTTTCTAACACCTTCATCCGAGCTGTTATTTTGTGCTCCCTTCGAGCAGAATAATTGGTTACGTGATCGAGGTCTTACTACTCATCGTCTGCGCCATCACCTGCGGAGAGTGAGATTCAAACACTTATAAGTCTAGACGAGTCCTCCTAGCGACACAGCGTCGGGTGGCACGGATCTTTGATCTGATAAGGCCAGCAATCGACCCGCCGAAGTGATTTGAGGGCGCCGTCGATGTCATCGTCTAGGTCAAGACAGGGGTTGCCTCCGCGATCTGGGGTCCGCTTAGGATCGTCATTATGGTGACAGGGTGAGTGGCAATCTGGATTCTGCCTGGATGCGCCTATCCGATCGCCGCTAATGATGCTCATGACGGATAATTCAGAGACCCTCCAGGAGTAGGCTTCGGAATTTTACTATACGTATTGTGACTATACGTATAATACATTGTATAATACGGTATAGTCCTATCACTATACGTATGGCGGAACGGA